>ML435218.1:0-10464 GCA_005239525.1 Nicotiana knightiana | reverse complement strand
CTAAATATTTAAATGCTATACTGTGTAAAATCACGAGGAGGGTCAAAAATTACATGTTTACAAAGAGGGGGTTTTAGCCATACATACCTCAAATGAGCTTCTTTTAGTCTCTCCGATTATCTGGAACTCTTAGCAACCTCAATCTATTTTTAGCAATGTTACAAATTCAACCAAAGTTAGGAAGTCGATCATAATTTTTAGCTCATGAACTATCTTGCCAGGTACCTATTTTAGAAGAAATTTCAGAATTTTTGCGGAGCTGAGCTTAGATTCTTACCGTTGATATGGAGACCCTCTTAAAAATATTCAGCGCTTTAAGCAAGAATTTGAGGAATATTGGATGAGGATCACTTTCTCACTCTAAGGCCCTTTCTCTCACTCCATAGTGTCAGGAAATGAGCTCAAAATAGGCTATATGCATATGATTTACCGACATAGGATCGGGTTAGAAGAATTTAGGAATTTGGAGCCTCGACACAGATCTGCGGTCGCATATGTGACCGCATAATAGATATGCGGTCCGCAAAGGGACCACAAAATGGGCCTTCAGGACATGAACTCTCTGACTGCGTATGCGACCATTATGCGGTCCACATACTCGTTCTGCAGTCGCAAAAGGCACCGCAGAACTCCCTTCGTAGAAATTCAGGGGTGATTATGCGGTCAATATGCGGTCCGCATAATGATTTTTCGACCGCATAACTGGCCTCAAAATTGGCAAACTTTCTAATTCACTCTGCGGCCATTATGCGGTCTGCAGAGTCATTATGCGGCCGCATAATGGGCCACAGAAAATCGCACATTCTTAAAACATTACTCCAAAAACGTACTGTTCAATCCAAAAAGTCTGAACCGCGGCGAGCTAAGAATTTTCTACTATTAAAACACATAAATCTAATCTTGACATCACGAAGTACCGGGTTTCTAGGTAAAAATTTTACAGGGCCTTACATCCTCCCCCGCTTAAGATCATTCGTCCTCGAATGAGGATCAAGTTTTACTTAATAGTTCTTTGTGCAGCTTCAGTTCTTTTTTTTATACAATATACCATCAGCCCTAAATTTGACTAACTCCTAGGTTTTCTAAAAATTTCGCCAGTCTCCTTTGTATCTAGGCCTATCTACCTGCCAGAGAGCCCCCGAAACACATCCTAACAACATATATGTATGGTCAAATAACGCAACAGAATACAAAATAACACTAACCAAGGCTTCATAAGGAACATCTAGCTAAGAAGGAATATCTTTGCCTTAGCGGAACAAGTGATACAAAATTTATGGTAAACAACTTCATATAACTATTACATGGCTATTCAAACAAATGCGAGTACTTCTTTTTCATTTCATCCTGGGCCTCCCCAACTTGCTAGTTTTGCCACAATAGTTTTATGGAGGCAATCTCTTTTTTTCTCAACTTTCGGACTTGCCTATCAAGAATGGCAATGGGAAGCTCTTCATATGACAATTCCTCATTAACCTCAATGGTCTCTATTGGCACAATAGCTGAGGAATCTCCCACTACTTTCTTCAACATAGACACATGGAATACCGGGTGCACCAACGACATCTTGGGTGGTAGCTCAAGCTTATACGCTACCTGACCGATCCTTTGAATGATTTACGGCCCGACATACCTCGGAATCAATTTCCCTTTCATTCCAAATCGCATAATACCCTTCATGGGGGCCACCTTCAAGAATAACCAATTCTTTTTTTTGAACTCCAAATCTCTACGACGAACGTCTGCATAATATTTCTGGAGACTCTGAGCAGTTTTCAACCGCTCCTTAATGATTTTAAATTTTCCATAGCCTGATGCACAAGGTCTGGCCCTATCAGTTCAGCTTCCCTGATCTCGAACCACCCAATAGGAGATCTACATATCCTCCCACACAATGCCTCAAATGGTGCCATCTGATACTAGCATGGAAGCTGTTATTATAAGAAAACTCGATAACTTGGAAATGATCATCCCAACTACTGTGGAAATCAAGAACACAAGCACACAACATGTCCTCAAGTGTTTGAATAGTCCATTCTGCTTGCCCGTCGATTTGTGGATGAAATGTTGTGCTGAAGTTTACCTGCGTACCCAAACCTTGCAGAAATTTCTTCCAAAAGTTGGTCGTGAATTGAGCCCCACGATCTGAAATGATTCAGACTGGAGTGCCATGTAACCTAACTATTTCCTTGATATACAATTGAGCATAATGTTCTGCTGTCTCGGTAGATTTAACTGGAAAGAAGTGCGCTGATTTCGTGAGTCGGTCCATGATTACCCAAATTGAGTCAAATCTGCGCGGAGTGCGCGGTAAGCCCACCACAAAATCCATATTTATAATTTCCCATTTCCACATTGGAATTTCTATGCTTTGTGCCAACCCACCCGGACGTTGATGCTCGGCCTTCACTTGTTGACAATTCGGACACCTTGCCACAAAGTCCGCCACGCTCCTCTTCATGTCATTCCACCAATAGACTTCTTTGAGATCATGATACATTTTTGTAGAACGTGGGTGCACGGAATATCTAGAAGTATGAGCTTCTGCCATGATTCTTTCTCGAAGACTGTCGATATCTGGAACATATAGTCGCCCTTGGTACCGCAATGTACCATCATCCATTCCTAGAGAAAAAGATTATGTCTTGTGTTTATGGATTCCCTCCTTCAGCTGCAACAATAATGGATCATTATATTGCTTTTCTTTGACTTCCGCCACAAGCGATGATTCTGCCCTATTCTACACAATTATTCCCCCCTCATTAGAGTCCGCAAGACAAACTCCCAAACTAGTCAACTGGTGTACTTCCCGGGTCAATGGCTTTTGACAAACCTCCAAGTGAGACAAACTACCCATGGATTTCCGACTGAGAGCATCCGCCACCACATTAGCTTTCCCTGGATGATATAAAATATTGACGTCGTAGTCTTTGAGCAACTCAATCCACATTCTCTGCCTTAGATTCAACTCCCTCTGTTTCAAGATATATTGAAGGATCTTATGGTCCATAAATACATCCACGTGGACCCCATGCAAATAATACCGCCAAATTTTTAATGCAAAAATCAACGCCACAAGCTCTAAGTCATGTGTTGGGTAATTCTTTTCATGATTCTTGAGTTGCCTTGAAGCATAAGCTATAACTTTTCCATGTTGCATTAACACACACCCAAGCCCGATCCTTGAAGCATCGCATTATACCACAAACCCCTCTATACCATATGGAAGGGTCAATACCGGGGCCGTAGTCAACCTTGATTTCAATTCCTGGAAGCTCCTTTCACAAGCATCAGACTACTGGAACTTAATCGCTTTCTACGTCAATTTAGTCAATGGAGAGGAAAGAGTGGAGAAACCCTCCACGAACCTCCTATAATACCCAGCCAGACCCAAGAAATTGCTAATCTCTGTTAGAGTGGTAGGCCTAGGTCAGTCCTTTACCGCTAAGATCTTTTGAGAACCGACCCTAATCCCTTCTCTGGAGACAACATGACCCAGGAATGTAACAGATTCAAGCCAAAATTCACATTCTGAAAACTTTGCATACAACGGGTGCTGATGAAGAGTCTACAAAACTGCCCTAGATGGTCAGCGTGATCCTCCCGACTCCGCAAATACGCAAGAATGTAATCAATGAACACTATCATAAATGAGTCAAGAAAAGGCTTGAAGACTCGATTCATAAGATCCATGAAAGCTTTCGGGGCATTTGTCAGCCTAGAAGACATTACCAGAAATTCAAAGTGCCCATACCGTGTTCTGAAAGCTGTTTTCGGAATATCCTGCTCCCGTATCTTCAATATATGATACCCGGACCGCAAATCAATTTTGGAAAAAAACTTAGCACCTTGCAATTATCAAAAAATTGATCTATCCTTGGCAATGGGTATTTATTTTTGATTGTGACTTTGTTGAGTTGCCGGTAGTCAATACACATTCATAGCGATCCATCTTTCTTCCTAACAAAGAGAACCGGTGCGCCCCAAGGCAACACACTCGGTCGGATGAAACCTTTCTCTAATAAATCCTTCAGTTGTTCCTTTGTCTCTTTTAATTTCGCCGGCGCCATTCTATGTCGTTGAATGGATATAGGCTGCATGTCTAGCATCACATCAATACCAAAATCAATATCCCTGTCTGGTGGAATCCTAGGAAGCTCATCCGGAAAGAAATCGGAAAATTCATTTACAATTGGCACAGACTCAAGGGTAGGTGCCTCTACATCGGTGTCCGTAACCCAGACCAAATGGTAAATACACCCCTTCTTGATCATCTTCGTGGCCTTAAGGTAAGAAATAAGCCTGCCTCTTGGCACTAAATTATCTCCCTCCCATTCAACCACTGGATCATTAGGAAATTCGAGCCTCATAGTTCTGGTTCAGCAATCGAGTTTGGAAAAACAAGAATAAATCCAATCCATCCCCATTATTATATCAAAATCAACCATCCACAGCTCAATGAGATCGGCCATGGTACCCCGACCATGCACCGTAACAACACAATCTCTATAAACTCGCGCAATTGTAATAGACTCGCCAACCGGAGTAGATACGGAGAACGACTCATGAAGTTATTCAGGTTCTATCCCGAAGCTCATAGCAACATAAGGAGTGACATATGACAAAGAAGATCCCGGATCAATAAGGGCATACACATCATGAGATTGGACAATCAATATACCTGTGACAACATCTAGAGAAACCTATGCACTCTGCCGACCACTCATAGCATAGAACCGATTAGGTCCTCCCGAACTCTGTGCACCACCCTTAGCTACACCACGCCCTGCAGGTGCTGAAGTACCTCGTGCCGGAGAGGGTGTTGAGGATGTAGCAGCTGTTGGACTGGAGGGCTGAGATGTGCCCCTACCTGAACCCTGATGGGATACACGACAATGTATCTGGAGATGGCCCCTCATCCCACATCCATAGCATATGGGAAAGTCCATGTAACAAATCCCTGAGTGCATTTTCCCGCACCTGGTGCATGGGGGCCTCCGCTGCCACTGAGATCTCTCTCCGGACTGACCCTGCTGATGGGGTGCCCGGCTGCCCTGACTAGGCCTGAAACAACTCCACTGCCGCTGCTGACTGGGTTCTGATGGCGGTGCACTAGCTGAAGACTGGGAAATGGACTGGGACGACCCTGATGACCCTCCCCTGAAAGCCGATCTTCTATTACTGAATGACTCCCCAAAGTTTCCCGCTGATCGGGCCTTGCTGCTACCCTCTCGTTCCATCCTATTTTTCACTTTATGATTCTCCGTGGACTGAGAAAATGCCACCATCTTCCCATAATTCATATATGAATTCAAGTCAGTTGTAGAAGCCTCATTGATAGTCAAAGAACTAATTCCCTGAACGAACCGACGAACCCTGGCCTCCATAGTGGGTAACATGTGAACAACATACTTGGACAGGCGGGCAAACTCCATGTGGTATTCCCACACACTCTTACTACCTTGCTTCATATTCTTAAACTCCGTTGTGCGGGTTGCCCTTGTCTCAGTCGGCAGGAAATGATCGACAAAGGCATCTGCAAGCTCATTCCGCCTCGCTGGAGGACTCCCCTCCTCACGGGAGTCTTCCCACAACTCGAACCACGAATAGGCCACCCCTTTCAGACGGTAGGCAGCCAACTCCACCCCCTCTGTCTCGGTTGCACGCATAATTCTGAGGGTCTTGTGCATCTCATCAATAAAATCCTGGGGGTCCTCCTCGGGATTTGCACCCGTGAACACTCAGTGAAAGACTAAACCACTATATAATCAGATGAAGATAATTACAATTAGAGATAGGCAGTTAAGATTATTTTCCTTTGTACTGTTTGTCCAAGAATTTCATTTAAGTAGTTTTTATTAAACCTTCTTTTATTTTAGTCATAATTTCGTTAAATAATGTCATTTTAATCTTTTCAATATTTTTATAACAATAAAACAAGAAGAGTGGTAATTGTTTTTTGTAGCAAGATGACTATATTTTGTGTCTTTTACCTGATTTCGAGACGTGGGTCCGGGAGGCTTTTTGGAACGATTTCCTAATTTCTCGCTTTAGCTTAGATTTCATTGACTAGATTAGTTTCTTATAGCTATATTTATCTCAAAATTTCAAACTTCGACGAAATTTATTTTCTTTAATTTCGTTACCCTCTCACCTCCACGAATTTACTCATCACTTGTTTGAAATAGCATAATACTTATAATTTCCAAATAATCTTGTCCTTGAACTGATGTCAATTATCTTACGACAAATCCAACGTACAATACTACATGGTGTATAATCATTGTAATTTAATACTGCGGAGCATAAAATCATCGTAATATAATATGCGATGAGGGTCTAGCTGAAGAAATTTGTTCACCCTAGAACTAGTAGAATCTCCTTGCTGGCTAGAAGAGTTGGGTGTCACTTTGACCTTTGGGCCTGGGAAGCCACTATCTGAGACAACAACTGTATGGCTCCCCTGAGGTCCTCGACAGTAACACTAGGACAAAATCTGGGGCTGGAGGTGGAGCCGGAATATCGGTGGGAGGGGTCGTTGCACCCTTGGTAGATGTAGGAGTTGGCGCAGTCTTTTTCGGTGTAGAAGAATCAGGAAGGGTTATAGTCGGGGGATTATCTTCTCCCGCACCATCAAGTGGAGGATCAATAGCCACTCCGGGGATGGTATTGGCTTCTTGGCCAGTTCTCGCTTTCTTCTTAGGTTCCATTAGCTGAAAGTCAGAACAATGCACGAGTTAAAGGGGGACAACCTCACATTCCGCTCTATCGCACGATATAGAACAACAAAGAAGGGAATTATTCCTAAATATCCAAGTAACCCCTTAATTATAGATGTGGTCGACAACACATCGATAAGAAGGACTCTACTAGACACGTCTCCGTGATGTCCTAGGACACTTCAAAATCTTAGGCTCTGATACCAAGTTTGTCACGCCTCAACCTCGGGGAGCGCGACTAGCAATCAAGTGAACCCGGTCTAGCAAGCCTATTAAACTCTTCCGACCCATCTCATTCATGATTTAAAAAGGGGGCGCGTTACCATTAGTTAAACAGGGGGATGAATAGGTGTACATATACATATGAACATTGCTAGTTCATTTTCGTTATATCCATTATGCCATAGTTAAACTTCCAAAACTGCATACAATTTACAATTTGGTGGGAAAGGAGGTTCAAAATACAATATGATCCCGTGACACATCCAATACCCATACATAACCCACCTAACGTATACGGAGCCTCTAAAGATACAAACTATAGACACGACCATGCCGGTGACAAGGCCCCGTCTATACCTCAAAACGTGATAAATTATGTCAAAAGAAGGATGAAATGACCCTGAGAGAAAATGGGGGCTCACCAAGACTGCTACAAGGAGGATGCACCACTGTCTGTGGCCGACACTACCTGCTAAGGAACCACCTACATCAACTCAAAGATGTGGCGCCCCCGGCCAAAGGGACGTTAGTATGTCGAATAGTACTAGTATGTATAACCAAACACCATCTCCTTAGAAAAGAAAAATCAATAAAATGCAAGGAAAGTTAATCAATAAATCAATGAGAACATAGGCAGCACCTCAACATCAAATAAAAAATCACTTAAGCCAACAAGAGAAATCATTTTTAACTTTCGCTTGGCCATCAGTAGCATTAACATTGCACTATTCATACCACCACCGTACTTTTATACGGAGTCCGATCACGACCCGATTGGCTAGGTCATCTCCCTTGGAGATATTTTTCCACAATACTTATTTCTTTTTTCTATTTCAATTCATAACACAGCACCACTATGTGTGAGGCATGGTGTCCGATCACGGCCTGATCGGCTAGGCCGTCTTGCTCAAGACAATCAAATTTTCATCATTCATCTTATTTCTCATTTCACGCACATAATTCAATTCTGTAACTGCTAGTGGCCACAATTGTTAATTCATGTCTAGCGCTTGGCCGAATTTCACAATTCAAGTTCTTTCCCACACATTTCACATTATTACCAATCTCATCAACATGCCTTTCAATTCAAAATATCAGGTACACATAAAGAAAACATGAATCATGGGCATATAGAGGTTCTCACATGCTTTGGCAATTTAACACATATTCCATAATTTCATCATATCACCAAGTAACAACGTAGCATGACGAGCAACATTTGAATACTCATTACACATAGAGTCTTACAATACAAGCATGTTTGAAATGTCATTTCCTACATCAATCAAGATTGGAACTTACACTAGTTGTAGGGGCACCATGGGGGTTCGATTTTTAAGAAGAGGGGGTTTTAGCCATACATACCTCAATTGAGCTTTTTTTAGTCTCTACGGTTGTCCAGAACTCTTAGCAACCTCAATCTATTTTTAGCAATGTGACAAATTGAACCAAAATTAGGAAGCCGATCATAATTTTTAGCTCACTTTGGCATTTTATCATACATCATTTGTTCATTAAGATTTTGTGGCCTTTTTATGGAAGATTATACAAGCCCATTCCCCATTCTTAGCCATTTTTAGCTCATATTGATTCTAGTCATCTGATCACCCATGCATGCAAAATAATTAACCCCAATCCCATGAACTATCTTGCTAGGTACCCATTTTAGAAGAAATTTCAGAATGTTTGTTGAGCTGGGCTTAGATTCTTACCGTTGATATGGAGACCCTATTGAAAATCTTCAGTGTTTTATGCCAGAATTTGAGGAATATTGGATGAGGATAACTTTCTCACTCTAAGCCCTCTCTCTCACTCTATAGTGCCAGGAAATGAGTTCAAAATAGGCTATGCATATGATTTATTAACATACGATCGTGTTAAAAGAATTTAGTAATTTGGAGCCCCGACACAGATCTGCGGTCGCATATGTGACTGTATAACAGATATGCGATCTGCAAAGGGACCGCAAAAATGATCCTTTAGGACTTGAACTCTCTGACCGCTTATGTGACCATTATGCGGTCCGCAGACTCGTTCTACGGTCGCATAGTGCACCGCAGAACTCCCTTCACAGAAACTCGAGGGTGATTATGTGGTCAATATGCGGTCCGCATAACGATTATGCGACCGCATAACTGGCCTCAAAATTGACCAAATTTCTGATTCAGTCTGCGGCCATTATGCAGTCTGCAAAGTGATTATGCGGCCGCATAATGGGCCGCAGAAATGTACATATTTTTAAAACATTACTCCAAAAACGTAATGTTCAATCCAAAAAGTCCGAACCGCGGCGAGCAAGCTCGTTGCGAAGAAATTTCTTCTATTAAAACAAATAAATCTAATATTGACATCATGAAGTACCGGGTTTCTAAGTAAATATTTTACGGGGCCTTACACGATAATAAGTAAGACCTCGAGATTAAGCCCATCAAAATGAGAGAGATGATGGTTTTCGTAAGTTATAGAAAGCTTAGTATAAATTGAATGAACTCGGAGAAGTCTAAGACTAGGAGAAATTAGAAGAGATAGAATGATGCCCTAGTAGTAGAATAAGAGTGTGAGTGTGATAAACAATAAGAGGATGACACTTAGGAATATAGACTTCTAGTAGAAGTGATGATTCAACAAGAAGAGATTTTATGAATTGCACGGATTAGAATACCCGCCATAAGATGAATCGCATTGAGATGCTATAATACGGTTATTGAAGTATAGTATCTTCCCTAAGGTGGATCAAGCAAATAAATTCATATGTGCGTTGATGAGACATGAGCCCTAGTGATAATGTATCACGTAAGAAGTTTTAAGTTATCAACGGTGGACTATAGATCAACATTAAGGTGAATCAAAAATAGATGGATAAAAAGTACAAATGAGATGAGACTAGAATGACTTTCTCAAGATGAACAGTAATGAATAAGCAGTACAGGACTTAGATTTATATATAAAGGGCAAACAGTGAGAGGGTATTGATGCGAGACTAAATTTCATAGTTTAACATGTGATATACCTTACATTTTATGGGCATTAATGATAAAATTACACTTGTTATGTGCTTAATGGAGTTATTTCATGTGTAGGTGAAGTGAAGATGGAACCGCAGCTAAAAAGATACAAATACGTCGAAATATACGCGAAAAGAGACACCCGGGCGATGGCCGGGCAACAGAGCCAAACACACTGACCCTGCCTGGCGTTAGCCAAGCGTTTGGGCTGAAACACCNCTTGATGCGAGACTAAATTGCATAGTTTAACATGTGATATACCTTACATTTTATGGGCATTAATGATAAAATTACACTTGTTATGTGCTTAATGGAGTTATTTCATGTGTAGGTGAAGTGAAGATGGAACCGCAGCTAAAAAGATACAAATACGTCGAAATATACGCGAAAAGAGACACCCGGGCGATGGCCGGGCAACAGAGCCAAACACACTGACCCTGCCTGGCGTTAGCCAAGCGTTTGGGCTGAAACACCAGCCCCACCCTGGCGTTAGCCAGGCGTTTGGGCTGAAACGCCAG
>ML435217.1:0-67235 GCA_005239525.1 Nicotiana knightiana | reverse complement strand
TATACATACATATATATATATATATATACATACATATATATATATATATACATACATATATATTCTTATGTAAATTTTATGTGTGGATTGGGTGGAACGTCGCCACGGGTATGTTATTTGGATCGTGTTGCACGCCGCAACAGTGTGATGATGAGAAGGGTTAATATGTATTTATTTTCTTGTGATTTAATTCCTATTTTCTGGTAAGAATTCATATTAGTTGCGTGAGTTGATTAGTTCCTTCCTGAGTCGTTTCTTATTATCATGTTCGAGTTATGGCCTATTGGGCGATGCAGTATCATGTGAGGCTGTTAGCCATGTTTGGGGTGACTTGCTGTCTGAGCATGTTCGTACTGGCGAGACGAGATTATCGGACCAGGGATCAGTACGATAAGGTTATATGAAGTGTATATTAAAGAACAAATACCATCATTCATGTTCATAATGGAAGTGACGATTCTAGTCAAGATGAGGTATTCAAGGATTTGTTAACTCTGCAGTTGAGTGTGAATTTCTGCGCATTCCTTCCGTTGTGGTTATATCGCCAGCATTATGGCAGGATGTCTGTATAATTGTTATGAGGTGCATCAGGAGCATCAGATTTGTGGACCTTGGCTAATAAGGTTCAGGGAGCGTCGTGGTCAGACGATGAGTTATGCGGTGCATGGTGCCGATTCAGAAAGGGTATGCAGTTATGATCTGGTATATCGTGTGCTAGTTGATGCAGTGCTTATATATATTGAAAATAGGCCTGGTNCGACTGGGTTGTGGTAGAACGGGCAGGTGCTCGAGATGTTAAACAGTGATTTCAGGTAACTCCAGAGCAGTTCTTAACACATTCGAGGACGAACGTCGGTTTAAGTGGGGGAGAATGTAACGACCCGACCGGTCGTTTTGAGCTCTAGTGCGTCGTTCAGTAGTTTGAAGTCGTGAGTAGCTTCGTTTCAGGTATTATGACCCGTAAACGTGGCCGGAATTGAATTCCAGGAAGTTTAGAATTGATTTGGAAAGGAAATTCCCATTTTAGAAGCCTTAAGTTGGAGAAATCAACTAAGATTGGAATTTTGAGTAAAAGATCTCTCCCTCAAGGTTTGAAGGTTCCATCAGGTTCGTATGATGATTTCGGGCTTGGATGTATGTCTAGATCGGGTTTTGGATAACCCGGGAGAGTTTCGGCGTATATTATGGAAGTTAGCATTCTTGAAGGATTTCATGAATTTGGGGTTGAAGTGCATGTCAGTGAGGCTTATGTCCGTTTGGGGTTCCGAGTCTGGGAATAGCTTCGTATGGTGATTCTGGAGTTCGGAGCGCGATCAGAAGTGAATTCGGATGTCCGGAGGTCATTTTGAAGTCATTTGGCTAAAGATAGAAATTTGAAGGTTTTTGGGAAATCCGGCCGGAAGTGGAAATTTTGATATCGAGGTCGAAATATGATTACGAAAGTTGGAGTAGGTCCGTAATGTTGAATATGACTTGTTCGCAAAATTTGAGGTCAATCGGACGTGATTTGATGGGTTTCGGCGTCGGATGTAGAAGTTTGAAATTCTAAGTTCTTAAAGAATTGGATTTGAGTGCGATTCGTGATTCCGGCGTTGTTTGATGTGATTTGAGGGATCGAGCAAGTCCGTATCATATTTTGGGACAGGTTGGTATAATTGGACGGGGTCCCGGGGGCCTCGGGTGGATTCCGGGTGGTTAACGGATCAAATTGAAGTTGGAAAAGGGCTGGAGTTGCTGTCATCTGGTGTAACCGCACCTGCAAGGATTTGACCACAGGTGCGGAGCAGCAGGTGCGGCTTGGGAGTCATAGGTGCGAGAATGGGAAGACTTGGTTGGGAACCGCATGTGGGATGGATATTCCGCACCAGCGATGCCGCAGGTACGGGCACTGGGGGCGCAAGTCCGATTTGGCTGGAGTTGAGTGAAACCGCAGGTGCGGAAATCGACCTAGGCAAAATGTTTTAAAACGAAAATTTGGGGTTCATTGTCTTCATTTTTCATGGTTTAGGCGATTTTGGGAGAGCCTTTCAAGGGATATTTCACCAAGCATCGAGAGGTAAGTTGTTTCTACTTGTTTCTAAGGTTAAATACAAGATTATATGTATGGATTAGGCATGGAAATTGGTAGGAAATTGAGGTTTTTGGAAGAAAACCTAGAAAATGTAAATTTGGATTTTAGCCACAAATTGAGCATGAATATTTGAGTTAGTAAGGCTATGGGTAGAACGTACCTTCGAGAAATTTCGAATTCCGAGCACGTGGGCCCGAGGATATTTTGGTCATTTCACTGAGCGGGGTTGGGAAAATATATAATATGAATTTGTTGTTAGTATTAGGATGAATTTTCATTGCTTTGTCATTTATGTGGTGGTTTCGGAGCGTTATGCGTCCGTTGGAGTCATCAGAAGGGCTTGGAAGCCGGTATTGGAATTTCGGAGCGATGTAAGTCTCCTTTCTAACTTTGTGAGGGGGAATCGTCCCCCTAGGTGAATTAATCCAGTATATGCTACTATTTTCGGGGGCTACGTACGCACGAGGTGACGGGAGTCCGTTCGTAACTACTATTATGCCATGTCCGGGTAACCTAGGACCCACTAGCATGCGTTATGTGCATACATGTAACCCTGCCTGTATCACTGAACTGCTAATATGATCGAATGCGTAATTAAATGTTTAAAAGAAAGCTAGAGATCATATTGTTAATCTTCTAAAAAGAGAATTTATTTTCGCTGTGAATATATGTGTACCTGGACTGGATTGTATCTTGGAGTATCACTACATTTGACAAATGAGTTTCAAAAATAAGGATTTCAAAACCTATATTTCATATTTCTTTTAATAAAGATTTTACCACATTCCTGAGAAAAACAGTTTTCTTGATAAAAATATAAATATATTTTGTGGATATGTGTAACTTTGGGTGCCTGAGTCGCATGAGTGATTCGCGAGCAGGAAGACCGTGTATTTTTGTATGCATTCATATAAGCACCTGAGTCGCATGTATGATTCGCAAGCAGGCTAGCCGTATTATGTTAACCGCGTCGCATGATCGATTCGCGAGCGGGGTAGATAGATGCATCTATGGTTCGAGCCGATCGACCCCTCGGCAGTGCATAGTTTATTATTATTGGTCTACGCCGTTCGACCCTCGACATTGCTTGAGCATGATATTTGCTGCGTAGTTGCTACGAGATTTGCCTGATTATTGGCCTGAAATGTTAAATTGTCGATTTAAATGACAAAGATTTAAAGTTATTAAAAAGACTTTTAAAAGAAGTTGTTCCTTCCGTTGAGTTATTATTATCTGATTAAATCACCATGTTGATTAATTGTGAATGTGACGAATATATAAAGTGTTAAATGTGAACGAAATTGAAGGATGTTTAAATCCTGCTTTATAAACTGCCTATGATAAAAACAATGCTTAGTGTCACTCTGAAATATTTTAAATGGACCTTTAGTAAGTGTCTAAATTGACCTCTCGTCACTACCTCTCTGAGGTTAGGCTGGTGACTTACTGAGTACACGTTGTTTTTTTACTCATACTGCACTTGCTGTGCATTTTATTGCACAGGTACTTACATAGCAATTGTGGAGGATCCGGAGACTCAGGCCATCTTCCGGAGGCGATCCGCAGCCGACAGAGTCACCTTCATACTGTATCTATTTCATTTTAAATTTCCTCGTCCAGTTGTATTGCGGACATGCTTTGTAATGATTGTATAAATTCTTAGAAATAACTCATGTACTTGTGACACCGGGTTCTGAGAGATGTATCGGTCTGTAATTTCTTAAGTGAAATCTTCAAATCACCAATTTTAATTAACATACTTTTATTTGATTATCATGTAATAAAGTGAACGGAAATTTTTTCCGGTTTTAACATTTATGAAAAAAAATTTCGTTCACTTTATTACATGATAATCAAATAAAAGTCTGTTAATTAAAAATGGTGATTTGAAGATTTCACTTAAGCAATTACATACCGATACATTTCTCAGAACCCGGTGGCACAAGTACATGAGCAATTTCTAAGAATTTATACAATCATTACAAAGCCTGTCCGAAATACAACTGGACAAGGACATTTAAAATGAATAAATACAGTATGAAGGAGACTCTGTCAGCTCCGGTCGCCTCCGGAAGGTGCAGCTCGCCTAAGTCTCTGAATCCTCCACATTGCTATGAAAGTACATGTGCAATAAAATGCACAGCAAGTGTAGCATGAGTACAAAAATAACGCGTACTCAGTAAGTCGCCCGCCTAACCTCAAAGAGGTAGTGGCGAGAGGTCAAATTAGACACTTACTAAAGGTCCATTTAAAATATTTAAAAGTGACACTAAGCATGGTTTTATCATAGGCAATTTATAAAACATGATTTAGATATCTTTCAACTTCGTTCACGTTAACACTTTATATCTTCGTCGTGTTAACGATTAATCAACATGGTGATTTAATCAGATAATAATAAATCGACGGGGAAGGAACAACTTCTTCCAAAAGTCTTTTTATTAGCTTTAAATCTCTGTCATTTCAATTGGCAACTTAATATTTCAGGCCAGCAATCATGCAATATCATAGCAACTACGCAACAAATATCATGCGCAAGCAATGCCGAGGGTCGAACGACGCGGACCAACAATAATAAAATGTGCATTGCCGAGGGTCGAACGGCTCGAACCATAGATGCATCTATCTGCCCCGCTCGCGAATCGATCATGCGACGCGGTTAACATAATACGGCTAGCCTGCTCGCGAATCATACATGCGACTCAGGTGCTCATATGAATACATACACAAATACAGGGTCTTCCTGATCGCGAATAACTCAAGCGACTCAGGCACCCAAAGTTATAAATATCCACATAACAAATTTGTATTTTATCAAGAAAATAAATATTCTCAGGAAAGTGGAAAAATCTTTATTAAAAGAAACATGAAATATAGGTTTTGAAATCTTTGTTTTTGAAACTCATTTTTCAAGTTTAGTGATACTCCATGATACAACCCAGTTTAGGTACACATATATTCACAGCGGAAACAATTCTCTTTTTCAAAGGTTAACAAGATAAAACTCTAGTTTTCTTTTAGATATTCAATTACGTCTTCGATTATATTAGCAGTTTAATATTACAAGCAGGATTTCAGGTATAACACGTAAGGCATACTAGTGGGTCCTAGACTACCCGGACATGGCATAATAGTAGCTATGCACGGACTCCCATCACCTCGTGCGTACGAAGCCCCCGGAGACAGTAGTATGTATTGAACTAATTCACCTAGGGGGACGATTCACCTCACAAAGTTAGAAAGGAGACTTACCTCGCTCCAAAATTCCAACACCGGCTTCCAAGCCCTCCGATGACTCCAACGGACGCACAACGCTCCGAAACTACCACATAACGACAAAGCAATGAAAATTCATCCTAATACACACAACAAATTCAGATTATATACTTTCACAACCTCACTCGGCAAAATGACAAAAATGCCCTCGGGTCCAGATGACAGCAAGCTTCAGCCCTTTTTCCAACTTCAACTTTGATCCATTAACCACCCGAAATCCACCCGAGGCCCCCGGGACCCCGTCTAATCACACCAACCTGTCCCAAAACATGACACGGACTTTCTCGATCCCTCAAATCACATCAAACAACGCCGAAATCACGANGACCTCGATATCAAAACTTCCACTTCCGGTCGGATTTCTCAAAAACCTTCAAATTTCTATCTTTAGCCAAATGACCCAAAATGACCTACGGACATCCAAGTTCACTTCCGATCGTGCTCCCAATTCCAGAGTCACCATACGGAGCTATTCCCAGACTCGGAATCCCAAACGGACATCAACTTCACTGATATGCACTTCAAGCCCAAATTCATGAAACCTTTCTAAAATGCTAACTTCCACAATATACGCCGAAACGCTCCCGGATTATCCAAAACCCGATCCGGACATACACCCAAGTCCGAAATCATCATATGAACCTGCTGGAACCTTCAAATCCCGATTCGGAGATCGTTTACTAAAAATTTCAATCTTAGTCCATTTCTCCAACTTAAGGCTTCTGAAATGAGAATTTTCTTTCCAAATCAATTCTAAACTTCCTGAAATTCAATTCCGACCATGCCCACGGGTCATAATACCTGAAACAAAGCTTCTCACGCCTTCAAACCGCTGAACGACCGGTCGGGTCGTTACATTCTCCCCCACTTAAACCGACGTTCGTCCTCAAACGTGCTAAGAACTGCTCTAGAGTTACCTGAAATCACTCTTTAACATCTCGAGCACCTGCCCTTGCTACCACAAACCAGTCGAGCACAATAGCTTGATCAAATCTGGAGATTTCTTCTTTATCCATATAATAAGCTCAGAATTCATTCAAACACCTGAAATTTCTCTATCCAGGCCTAGTTTCAATAAATATAAGCACTGCATCAACTAGCACACGTTATATCGGATCATAACTGCATAACCTTGCTGAATCGGCACCATGCACCACATAACTCATCGTTTGACCACAATGACGCTCCCTGAACCTTAATAGCCAAGGTCCACGAATCTGATGCTCCTGATGCACCTCATAACAATTATACAGATATCCTGGTATAATGCTGGCGATACAACCACAACGGAGGAAATGCGCAGAAATTCGCATTCAACTGTAGAGTTAACAAATCCTTGAATACCTCATCTTGACTAGAATCATCACTTTCATTATGAACCTGAATGATGGTATTTGCTCTTTAATATACACTTCACATAACCTTATCGTACTGATCCCTGGTCCGATAATCTCGTCTCACCCAGTATGAACTGCTCAGACAACAAATCACCCCAAACATGGCTAACAGTCTCACATGATACCACATCGCGCCAATAGACCATAACTCGAACATGATAATAAGAAATGACTCAGGACGAAACTACTCAGCTCACGCAACTAATATGAATTCTTACTAGAAAATAGGAAATAAAACACAAGAAAATAAATACATGTTAACCCTTCTCATCATCACACTGTTGTTGTGTGCAACTCGATCCGAATAACATACCCATGGCGACGTGCCACCCCATCCACACACAAAATTTACATAAGAAGATATATATACGGAGCTGATTTGCTCACCATTACGAATTACTGAATATCGATCACAAGCATGCTAAGTGCATAATACCATCCTGGGGAGATGGATAAAGCCATAGGCTACAAAACTCAAGCACAACTGAGGTGCGATATATATATATATATATGCACTCTGGATCTCAAGAGCTATCCTGCTCACATAACATCCCCGTTACGCGGGACCTCAACACATAAGAAATTGTCAAAGCCGTTTCACAACTCACACGGCACAATCACAATAACACATGAATTCAACGAAGACGGAACAACACCCGTTGTTCTAATACCTTTCCATAAAAAGCGCTCTACTGAAAGGAACATGCCTGGCTCACACAGAGCCCATAATCATATTTAAATCCATCCACAAACATCGAGCCACCTCGCTCGCATCAAACTTAGCTACTAGCTTTTACCTTGGTCCATATTAACCCACCTTTTCTCATAATACACGAGAACAACCATCATCACCAGGACTAACACCCCATAATCCATAATCAACTGAACCAAACGCCCTCCAAGCGTAAATTCTCAATTAAGCAATATTGCACTTCTTTATACTCAGTCCAAATCTGAAATCCATCAAGTGACAACATGTCACACTTTATACAATCTTTTCGCGGTCATGCTTCCACGACCTTCCACACAAGGCAACAAGTATGCCCATCCATAACATCGACCATACTAAGGCCGCAAAACACATCAAGAACCCATGACCGGGGTACAAAGCCTCTTTCACCGAATATCAATCTCAGGTGACACTGAAGATAACATCAGCTTACTCTGAACTTTCAAATCACTTTGTATTGCTCTTCCGAACTCATGACATCCTTATAAACATCGGACCTAAATCTCGATTCTTACTCCCAATTACATACTGCTTCCCGCACTTAACATACCAACATGAGGTAGCGCAAGAAGTCCATCATAACTTTCGAACCACTAATAGGGTGAACACTTCATCATATAGAAACTTTTTACTTGAATCAGTTCAAGAGTACCATCTCAACACACGAGTGAATCCCCATTATCACCCAATCATGCAAATTCTTAAGTAGTAGTCTATACCACCATAACCCTTCCGGGGTCCTCCTATACCTGACAGGCCATAACACTCAAATGCTTCCATATGAGATCCGTTACGATGGCCGACAAGCCCCTTACACACCGGCACAAACCACATGCATAACCAAATCACATCAAAGGAACCAATCACTGCCACAAATGTGCCATTTCAACCATGGCTAATCAATCCATCTTCTTTTAATCCTCATTAATTGCCTCAAGAACAATAACAACTTCCTTCAACCCATAGCAAACTCAACCCTCACTCATGCCGAGTGACCTTGATTCACGAGACTATGCTGCCCAAATCCCGCAACCCGTCTCATACCCTTCTGATAATCTTTTCTTCAATCCGGAGTCTATTTCTCTCACTCCTCCAATATTCTCCTGCATGCTAAAAAATATCATAGAACATTCCAACCATCCTCATTTTTCTCAGAGATTACTCTGCAAAAGCTCGATTCTCGATCATACTGCTGCTTGAAATTCTTAAACGCCGCATTCTTTAACTTTTGAACTCACTAGGACTGCTATTGAGAGTCACCCACTCTGACTGGCCCCGAATACAATCAACTCCAAGGCTCTCCTAGCACAGGAACACCTTTTTCAATGAAACACGTGACTGAGTTACTGTCCTTACAACTCGCCCATGCCTTAAGCATAAATTCTGAATCTTCGAAAGCCTAACCCTGATTCGACAGGGCCAACTTTTGCACATATTCATCAAATCCCACGCACAATTACCATTTTACTCCTTTTTCCTTAGCTGAAATAACTTGCCAACACGCCGACAATCCTCAACCCCATGCGAAGACAATCCTACAACCCAACTGCAGATGGTGGGACTCCCCCACTTAACCCGAAGCTACTCCTTGCACCACTCTAGACCCTGCTGAGATCCTTCCTCCTTTGATAACACGATCTTGCTCAGCCAATCCGTCCAATTCTTCCAAATTCTCTTGCTAGCACTCCCTAAATACTCGAATTCTCTAGCATCATTCACACATTCTATCCCCTACCGACTAGCCACTAGAACCCTCTCAGAACCTGCCAACCCCGCCATTGCTAACTTATCCCCAGAAGACAACCCACCTGTGGAAATCACCCGCGGTACATCTCCCAGCGACGCTGAAATGCACGCTCTTTGCGACCTCAATACCCCATCCTACGCCCTGCTTCATTTGCCAACTTACTAGTCCATCCGCTCCTCATGGACACCCATAATGCGCGACAATGTCTCCAAATTCCAAGTTGTGCTGTCGTTCCCCCACTTTGCGACTGCTCGAGTTCCGCTTCTTACACCTGCCTCTTAGAAATGGAACCACCGCCTAGCCTTAATTCAGGACCATTCTCTGTAGCTCTCAAACCAGCAGATCACCACGACTTCAAGCTCTCCGAAGATCATCTCTTCCCTAGATGCCTTCATTACCAACCCCTATCCGGTACTGAACCACCGCACCTCACGATCTCTGCCAACCGCATTCTTCAATGCTTCCCCTCAATACTCTGGCCCCACACAATCGAAGAACTCATAGCACCGACAAATTAACGCACTCCATTCGATAAATGACGACGATGACACGTCACAGGTGCATATCCCATCTCACTTGAAGACACCAAGTCTTACTACCTTATCAACCCCAACCGGACCATTCATAACCCAAATACCCTTCCTCTTCCGGCACAAAAGCACTGAAATCTCGAAATCACTCTTTGAGAAGACCTCCCTTCAAACCATTCATCTTCCCCAATATACGGGCAAACGTTCTATCATCATATCGACACCGCGCGAAAATCAATTGCAACCATCATCACTACCCGAGCACATCCTTAAGGCTCCCAGAACACAGCTACTGAGCTGAAAAAAGATGTTACATTTTTTTTTGCAGGGCCATAACAACGGCCATGACCAATTACACATGAAAACATCTCGAATTACATTCGTAGCACCATTTCCATTCCTCAAATTCCTGATCCATACCAAGCGCTTCGCGACGCGGAAGATTGAGTAGGAACGAACATAGGCATAAGCCTCAAAGGAATCAACTCACACGATGAAGAATCAAGAAGGGAAGTACTCCTAACAGGCCTGTCCTCTCGAAGATAAGTACAGACGTCTCCGTACTGATCCGCAAGACTCTACTAGACTTGCTCATGATGCGTGAGACCTACGGGAGCCTAGCGCTATGATACCATGTTGTCACGACCCAAAATACCTAAGGTCGTGATGGCGCCGGACACAAAGTCAGGCAAGTCGAATCATTAATTAATTGAAATAACTTCCGGTTTTAACATTTATGAAAAACATTTCCGTTCACTTTATTACATGATAATCAAATAAAAGTCTGTTAATTAAAAATGGTGATTTAAGGATTTCACTTAAGCAATTACATCCCGATACATCTCCCAGAACCCGGTGGCACAAGTATATGAGCAATTTCTAAGAATTTATACAATCATTACAAAACCTGTCCGAAATACAACTGGACAATGAAATTTGAAATGAATAAATACAGTATGAAGGAGACTCTGTCATCTACGGTCGCCTCCGGATGGTGCAGCTCCCCTAAGTCTCCGAATCCTCCACATTGCTATGAAAGTACCTGTGCAATAATATGCACAGCAAAAGTACAAAAATAACGTGTACTCAGTAAGTCGCCCGCCTAACCTCAGAGAGGTAGTGACGAGAGGTCAAATTAGACACTTGCTAAAGGTCCATTTAAAATATTTAAGAGTGACACTAAGCATGGTTTTATCATAGGCAATTTATAAAACTGGATTTAAATGTATTTCAACTCCGTTCACGTTAACACTTTATATCATCGTCATATTAACGATTAATCAACATGGTGATTTAATCAAGTAATAATAAATCGACCGGAAGGAACAACTTCTTCTAAAAGTCTTTTTAATAGCTTTAAATCTCTGTCACTTCAATTGAGAACTTAATATTTCAGGCCAGTAATCAGGCAAATATCATAGCAACTACGCAGCAAATATCATGCGCAAGCAATGCTGAGGGTCGAACAACGCGGACCAACAATAATAAAATATGCACTGCCGAGGGTCGAACGGCTCGAACCATAGATGCATCTATCTACCCCGCTCACGAATCTATCATGCGACGCGGTTAACATAATACGACTAGCCTGCTCGCGAATCATACATGAGACTCATGTGCTCATATGAATACATACACAAATACAGGGTCTTCCTGCTCGCGAATCACTCAAGGGACTCAGGCTCCCAAAGTTACACATATCCACATAATAAATTCGTATTTTATCAAGAAAACAATTTTTCTCAGGAAAGTGGAAAAATCTTTATTAAAAGAAACATGAAATATAGGTTTTGAAATTTTTGTTTTTGAAACTCATTTGTCAAGTTTAGTGATACTCCATGATACAACCCAGTTCAGGTACACATATATTCACAGCGGAAACAATTCTCTTTTTCAAAGGTTAACAAGATAAAACTCTAGTTTTCTTTTAGATATTCAATTACGTCTTCGATTATATTAGCAGTTTAATATTACAGGCAGGATTTCAGGTATAACACGTAAGACATGCTAGTGGGTCCTAGACTACCCGGACATGGCATAATAGTAGATACGCACGGACTCCCATCACCTCGTGCATACGTAACCCCCGAAGACAATAGCATGTATTGAACTAATTCACCTAGGGGGACGATTCCCCCTCACAAAGTTAGAAAGGAGACTTACCTCGCTCCGAAATTCCAACACCGACTTCCAAGCCCCTCCGATGACTCCAACGGACGCACAACGCTCCGAAACTAACACATAACGGCAAAGCAATGAAAATTCATCCTAATACTCACAACAAATTCAGATTATATACTTTTCCAACCCTGCTCGGAGAAATAACCAAAATGCCCTCGGGTCCCGAAATCCGAAATTCATGAAGATACATGCTACCCATAGCTCTACTAGTTCAATCATGCAATTTACTCTACATCCCTTACTCAAATTAGTGGCTAAATTCCAAATTTATATTTTCTAGGTTTTTCTTCAAAAACCCCAATTTTCCCCACAATTTCCCATATCAAGTTTATGCATCAATCTCGTATTTAAACTTAGAAACGAGTAAAAACAACTTACCTCTGATCCCTGATGATATCTCCCTTGAAAAGCTCCCCAAAATCGCCTCAACCAAATGAAAAATGAGAGAGAAATGGCACAAACTCGTTTTTTAAAACATTCTGCCCAGGCATCTCTTCGCACCTGCGGTCCAATAGCCGCTCTTGCGGCTCCGCACCTGCGGAAAATCCATTGCAGGTGCGGCTCTGACTCGACCCAGCAAAAATACCGCTTCTGCGACCCACTCTTCGCACCTGCGACTCCGCATGTGTGACCAAACCCCCGCACCTGCGGCCCCCTCAGCTCCAACCCCTAATCTCGCACCTGCGGCTCCCTTAGCTGCACCTGCGGTCAAAGCCTCGCAGGTGCGATTACACCAGATAACAACAAGCTTCAGCTCTTTTTCCAACTTCAACTTTGATCCGTTAACCACCCGGAATCCACCCGAGGCCCCCGGGACCCCGTCTAATCACACCAACCTGTCCCAAAACATGACACGGACTTGCTCGAGCCCTCAAATCACATCAAAAAATGCCAAAATCACGAATCGTATACAAATCCAATTCTTTAAGAACTTAGAATTTCAAACTTCTACATCCGACGCCGAAACCTATCAAATCACACCCGATTGACCTCAAATTTTGCACACAAGTCATATTCAACATTACGGACCTGCTCCAACTTCCGGAATCGCATTCCGACCTCGATATCAAAACTTCCACTTCCGGTCGGATTTCTCAAAAACCTTCAAATTTCTATCTTTAGCCAAATGACCCCAAAATGACCTACGGACATCCAAATTTACTTCCGATCGCGCTCCCAATTCCAGAATCACCATACGGAGCTATTCCCAGACTCAGAATCCCAAATGGACATCAACCTCACTGATATGCACTTCAAGCCCAAATTCATGAAACCCTTCTAAAATGCTAACTTCCACAATATACGCCGAAATGCTCCCTGGTTATCCAAAACTCGATCCGGACATACACCCAAGTCCGAAATCATCATACGAACCTTCTGGAACCTTCAAATCCTGATTCAGAGATCGTTTACTAAAAATTTCAATCTTAGTCCATTTCTCCAACTTAAGACTTCTGAAATGAGAATTTTCTTTCCAAATCAATTCTAAACTTCCTGAAATTCAATTCCGACCACGCCCACGGGTCATAATACCTGAAACAAAGCTGCTCACGACTTCAAACCGCTGAACGATACGCTAGAACTCAAAATGACCGGTCAGGTCGTTACATTCTTCCCCACTTAAACCGACGTTCGTCCTCGAACGTGCTAAGAACTGCTCTGGAGTTACCTGAAATCATTGTTTAATATCTCGAGCACCTGCCCGTGCTACCACAACCCATGAGTGGTTCTTTTCTGCGGGATTTAGGGATTTATGTCTACCACACTGTTTACCATAATGATTCGATCGTTACCCTCCGGAGTGAGTTCTTTTCTGCGGGATTTAGGGATTCCTGTCTTTTGCTCATATTATCTCCTATGGAGATGGATTGATATAGGGCTTTCTACTTCTTACCTATTCGCTTCTACTTGAACCATTCAACGAGCGTTGTAACGATCCAAAGGTAAAGTTATTGTCAAAATTAAAATTGGCTTACACCCTCTCATTCTACTTCTTCCAATTTGATGAAGCTCTAAAACTTTGATTCCTCTATCAACAGAATCTGCTCCACCATTTCTAGAGAAATCCAAACTTTCTGAGAGAATGCCTGAAAAAAAAGAGATCCCTACATCAGAAAAATTAAATGTGATTTACCTTTCGATGAAAGTTTGCTGCATTTCTCTTTTTGCTGATTTTGACGTTATTATCATAATTCTTGTTACAACTATTTTAAATTAAAAATCCTATTCTTCATTGTTTTAAAATTAGGATAGGATAAATTGGGCAGAGGGACGAAGATGAACAAAGCACAGTCAAATACACAATTAATGCTCAAACTTTTTCTTTGACTATATTTTTTGTCAAAATTAAAATTGGCTTACACCCTGATACTCTACTCTTTCCGATTTGATGAAGCTCTAAAACTTTTCTTCCTCTATGAATAGAATCTGCTCCACCATTTCAAGCAAAATCCAAATTTTCTTAGAGAATGCATGCCGAAAATAGATCCCTGCATCAGAGAAAAATAAATGAGATTTCACTTTCGATGAAAGTTTGCTGCATTTCTCCTTTTTCTGATTTTGATTTATTTCCATAAATTTAGTTTCTATTATATTTAAAATTAAAATACTAATCTTCATTGTTTTGAAATTAGAATAGGACAAATTAGGAAGAGGTTCTAAGATAAACAAAGCACGGTTAGTACACAATCAACCTTTAAACTTTCATCTTCCTCTGTAAAGTTATTGTCAAAATTAAAATTGGCTTACATCTTGTCTCTCTACTCCTTTTAATTTGATGAAGCACTAAACTATGCTTCCTCTATCAACATAATCTGCTCCACCGTTTCTAGAGGCGTTGGAGAAGGTTGTTGGAAAAATTTGTTCTACGCGATCGCGTGGGAATGGCCGCTATCGCATAGGGTAAAAGAGGGGTTGGAAAATTTTGTACTTCGCAATCACATTATTTTTTCTGCGATAGCATAGGGTAAATTCCTGGGCAGATTATAAAGTACTCTATTTCGAGGGTTTCGGCCATTTTTGCATTTTTGGAGCTATGGAGCTCGGATTGAGGCGATTTTGTGAAGGGATTTTCAGAGAAGTGATTGAGGTAAGTGTTATTCACTTAATTTTGGTTAAATTTCATGATTGGGTCTTGATTGTTTTCACCTAAATTGGGAACTTGGGGTGAAAATTTGGAGAAAAAATGGAAGAGAATTGGAGAGTTGATTTTGGAGATTTGAATGGCCATTTGATGTCGGATTTTGATGAATTTGATATGGGTATACCCGTGAATGAATAAGGATTCTAGTTTTGTGATTTTTGCTGGACTCTAAGACGTGGGCCCGGGGACCGGGTTTGGCCAATTTCGAGATTTTTGATTTTATTTGATAATTTTCGCATGGGCTTTGTTCCTTTAGCATGTATTAATGATATGATACTGATTTTGGATAGATTTGGGAAGATTTGAGGCTGAGTCGAGCAGCAAGGGCATCACGGAGTAGATTTTCGTCCGGCTTGAGGTAAGTAACGGTTCCAAACTTGGTTATGAGGGTTCAAAACCCCGAACTATGTGTTATATGATTAGAAGTGGGGTGACGCACCTGCCAGGTGGAGGGCGTGAGGGTGTGCACCGTGAGAAGGGTGACCTGTTTCATTCCATGGCTCAGGTTAGTGATTCCCTTTTGTTGATATCCGTGCTACTGTCAATGTGGTTAATGCCAATATGCTAGAAATCATGCTAGATATTATGTTAAGGCTTCACGCCGATACTATTGAGTCTCAAGTGGTCTCTTATTGCTGTCATTTCATGTGTTTCATTGTTAGTATATACTTAGTCTTTTTATTGAATATAATATCATGTATTAGTCTCGGTAATTGTTGTTTTGCACATTATAGCATTGATTCGGGCTAGTCCATGCATTGTGAGCCCGTGTGAGCGAGACTGGAGAGTGATGACTAAGTGAGGCCGAGAGCCTGATATTGAGTGATAGTTGTGGGATCAGGCTGCACGCCGAAACATGTTATATTGATTTACTCCTGGATCTGGCTTATGATAGCTCTTGGGTTGTAGGAGCCCCTCCGAAGTCTCTAACACACCCATAGTGAGCGCAATGATATTATTGAGGGATGGATCTTACCTGGACATGGATCTTGTCCGAAGTATTTGTATTTGGAGATGGATCTTCTCCATGGGGTTGGAATGGCCTTCCTCGGTACTGAGAGACTGATGTCAGATATGTATATATATTCTGGGATGGATCTTCCCTGGGCCGTGTGAGCCATATACAATACCGAGTGGTTGTGATGTGTACTATTATCTGGATATGGATCTTCTCCATAGGGATGGATTGGCCTTCCTCAGTACTGAGTGACTTCTGTCAGACGTGTATATATTCTGAAATTGATCTTCCCTAGGCCATGCGAGCCATATACAGTACTGAGTGGACGAGTATTTGAGAGTGGGAGCACATTGTGCATTTCATACAGTTGATGCATTGGCATGTAGAATACGTTGAGTTATATATGTTAAATTGTTTGGAACTGTACTTATCTTATCACTTTGAGCTGTCTAGTTAACTGAAATCATGCCTAAATTTCTGTACATTAAATTCTATTAAAAATGTTGAGGTCTAGTCCGTCGCTACCTCTCAGCCCACAGTTTGGGCTTGTTACTTACTGAGTTGGTGTACTCACATTACCCCTTGCACCTTGTGTGCATATTCAGGTATCCCAGGTCACGATAGTGCCAGTTGACCGTTTGCTGCAGTTCATCTTCGGAGAGAGCGAGGTAGCTGCTTGGCGATCGCAGACCCGCCTTTCTCCTTCCTTATCTCCCTTTGTGTATTTTGTTAGTTATTTCCCAGACAAATGTTGTCTTGATGTATTTTGGCACAGTTATAGTATAGCTCATGACTTAGTGACACCAGATGTTGGGATTTATTTTACGGTATTTTGGACTTTGTCTTTATCTTTTATTTCGGATTCTCTAAAGAAAAAGGTTAATATTTAAACATAGTTATGAGAAAATCGAATTGGTTAAGAGTGTAGGCTTGCCTAGTTCCACGATAGGCGCCATCACGACCAGGTTGGTTTTGGGGTCGTGACATCAAACACTTTCAAAATTTATAGATTGACAATTTCCATTTGAACACCAATTGTGCTACATGAAGAAAATTTGTGAAGTTAATACTATATATTAAAATAATAGAATTTCATTGATAAAAAAAGGATAAAGAGTAGTGAAAAATGAAGGAAGAAAAATTGGTGAAAGTTTAAGGAAGGAGAGAGAGAGATATAATAATTAATTCATAATATAAATGGATTCTCATTACTACTAATTTTTATATGATTGGTAAGTTGTACATTTTCATGTAATGAAGTAAAAAACTTGATTAAATAGGGTAAATAAGTATCACATATAGTATCGGTAGATAAAAATCTCAAAGATAAATAAGTAAACAAGAATAATTAATTTGATTTTTAAGGGTAAAACTATAAAACTAACATCACGATAAGATTTGGTTATAATAGAATTCGTACAGTGCTAAAACCCACTAATGGGCTAGGCACAATTGGGTCTAATATAGAAGACCTTAGTTCTTCATTATTTCTCCTAAGTAATAGGGCAAAGTTCAGAAATAGTATAGTTTTGTAACACCCCCGGAAAATTTTAAAGTACTTAAGCACTATTAAGAAAGTTGATGTATACTAATTATATCATTTTGTGTGCCGACGAGGACTGTTAATATGATCGATATCAATTGGCTATGATAATAAGTGTACGAGGCATACTATAAGTGATGTGGGGTCTAAGGAGAGTCCTAAGTCTAAGTCAAGTTGGAAAATTTCATGATAGACTAAAGTTTCAAATAAGTACGCACAAGACCAAACTTTGGACAATCATATATATATATATATATATATATATATATATATATATAAGGATTCATGTGATGCACAACCAATCAAATGAAAGATCATCGAGCCTAGTTTGTAAATCTTCAAACCGTTCGTCATCTGGACACTCCAAAAGAAGTTACGGCCAAATTACCAAAAAACTGGCAAAATTTACACTACCACGCCGCCCCATGCGCCGCCCCATGTGGCGCGGCTGTGCAAATTTCCAGAACACTTCAAAAATTCGTTTCTAGAAACATATTTCACTACCACGGCGCCCCATGCACCGTGGCTGTGCAAATCCTGGTTTTTTTGTGTGGAACCCGACCCCATTTTGATATAAGACCTTCGGGGGTTATTTCCCCACTTTATTTTGGGCGGATATTGGAGCTCTTCTCCACTATCTCAAGTCCTCCAACTCCTCCCATCTTCAAGGTGAGTAATCCCTACTAATTCAGTGTTTCATTCCATCAATTCAACCCTAAAACTAACTCAATCCACCATCAAATCCTTAAATCTTCAAGAAATTTCTTCAAGAATTCAAAGGAGGGTTTTACAAGATTTCTTCCAAAAGATAATCCTACACCCTTAGACTTAAATATATCGATTTATTATGGGAATATGAGTATGAATTAAGTACTAGAACTCTTGGTATGGTGATTGGAAACCATAAATTCCTAATTTAAATACATAATTATTGTAGAGATTGAGAGGTGATTATTTGATGAAATTTTTTTGGTTGGGTTTGGGTAGATGTTCACACATGTGATGTTGGAAGGTATAAATTATTTTAAAATGAAGGTGGGATAAGTTGTTGGAAAATGGTAGTAGTTGGATGAACTAATTCTATGGTTATGAGATTTGAAGATTTATGCCTACTAGGTGTTTGATAAAATGTCTAAATGACTTAATGTATAGAAACCTTGCTAACATTGGTGAAATTCTGTTGCATTGCTGTAGATTGAAATTTGGTTAGTGTGGTGGACTATCGTAGTATTATTAAGGGACGAATTTCATATTTTAGACGTCCAGAGGCCTTTTTACCCGGGAAGTCCATTTAGAGTACCTGGTTGTCGTCTTTGAGGTATGCCTAACCTTGTGTGGGGGAATTATCCCTTAGGATTTGAGTTTTCTATGATGATTGTAGCCCGTGTACGCGAGGTGACGAGTGCATACTCAGACTTATTTGTAGGAGGTTGGCCTTTAGGGTTCTTAGGTTCTTATATTCCTTGTGTATGAAGTTGTAATTGTTATGGCTGAGTTCCTGATTACTAGTTTCATCTCTTCCTGCTTAAATTAGAATTACTTGCTTTTAGATTCCATTTGTTGTTTATTTGATCTTAATTAACTTAACTGAAGATTCTACCCTTCTACCGTCATGCTATATTGTTTTTTCATAAACTGCCTGACTAATTGAAATCAGCATTATCTCACCCTATAATTGTTTAGCATGAACTGAACTTATTATTATATTATGCAGCTTACCCTTACTTGAATTGTTGAAAAATATCTCGTAATTGCTCAACCTTAAAGAATTTGGATAACCTATATCTTAGCTGACTTGCCGTTATTTGGACTTTATTTACTTGTGTTGGCTTTTTATTGTTGACTTGAATACTGTGGATTCATTGATACGTCTTGCTTCTCTCTGGTTAAGTTGTTTTCTTTACGCTTAGTATTTCTCTTCAGTGGTTGTTCCTTGTGAATGAGTTCTATCGTTCTCGTAATTTAAGTTCTTGTATTTATTTGCTCGTTGTACATTGCATTTCTATCATTTGTTGCTTTGTACCTGTTGTGGTAATGTACGACGTATTCTGCCGTGTTATAGTTGTTATCCTTATTGGTTGTACTGCATATTTAAATTGGGGACTACTAACGTATTCTAGGAGACCCCCCTGTATTGCATATTTAAACTTTGGACTATAGACGTATTCTAGGAGATCCCCCATGTACTGTATATTTAAATTGGGGACTACAGACGTATTCTGGGAGATCCCCCATGTACTGCATATTTAAATTGGGGACTACAGACGTATTCTGGGAGATCCCCCCTGTACTGCATATTTGAATTGGGGACTACATACGTATTCTGGGAGATCCTCCTTCACTGCATACTTATTTTGGGACTATGGACGTATTCCGGGAGATCACCCTATATTGTATGACTAATTCTGAACTATGGGACGGAATTCCGGTAGATTTATCTTGAAGAAAACTATGTTTGAAGGAAATTTATTTGAAAAGTGTAGTTGAAAGGAATTTACCTTGAAGAAAACTATGTTTGAAAGACTATTATTTCGAAAGGTATGTTTGAAAAGCATTTATCTTGAAGAAAACTATGTTTGAAAGACATTTATTGGAAAAGTGTATTTGAAAATCATTTATCTTGAAGGAATTACGTTTGAAGATTTTCTTTCTGCAAAATATATATTCGGAGGAAGTATATTACAAAGGAATTTTTTTTATTATTTGAAATGATTATATTTTAAAGTTTTCAATATAAACTTGCGATGAAAGGTTATACTCTAAGATTTGACCAATTTATTGGGGTTGTTGGCTAAGGCCTGATTTGAAAACTATTGCAGTACTGAGTTACTACTTGTTCTTATCGTATTGTGGTTTTCGGTTTTTGGCTTGTGCTCCAGTCCATCCTTCTGTGTATTAGTATGACGTTCCGTTGTTATTTGCTATATTTCCTTCCGCATTGTAGTTGTTCTGTTATTAATTATACTGTGTAGTTATTAGATAGATGTCATATTCTGTCATTTTTATATTTATGCATGTTTAATTTATTAGACCAGTGGGTGTCTTGACTAGTCCTCGTCCCTACTTCACCGAGGTTAGTCTTGATACTTACTGGGCACCGCCGTGGTGTGCTCATACTACTCTTCTGGACATTTTTGTGCAGATTCCAGGTTTCGCATAGCCGGTCGATTGATTGTTAGCAGCGCGGTTGCTGTTGTGGAGACTTAAGGTAAAAACCGCTTCAGCGTTCGCGGTTTCGGAGTCACCGTCTTATTTTTCTGTTCGCACTATTGTACTTATTTTCTGAACAATGATATTTTAGGAGATATAGTGTAAAATTCTATAAAGCTTATGATTGTACTTACCGGGTTCTGGAAAAATGTGTAATGTGTAGAGATTATTCCAAAAAGCACTTAGATGATTCTTATATTATAATTGATGTTGTTAATAATAGGTTTACCTAGTCCTAAAGACTAGGTGCCGTCGCGATACCTAACAGAGGGAAAATTAGTTCGTGATAAGTTTAGAATTGCTAATTGAAAATCAGCCATCGTGTCATGACCCGAATTTTCCACCACCGGGACCGTGATGACGCCTAACATTGAACCCGCTAGGCAAGCCAACATTACCGGTTATTTTATCTTGCTCCTTTATTCTTAACAGTTTACCAGATACAATAATAATATCAACGGAAAGTAAAAATACGGATTAACAGAATGTAACGGTCTGATTAAATACTAATATGAAATCCAAAACCAAAGTACTCCTAGAACAAGTGTCACAATTTTATGGACTGTCTCCGAATACTACAAATAGTGGTTTGAACAAACTAAATATACATCCGTCTCAGAAGTAAGTAAGAACAGAATAGAAATAGGATAAGAGGGGACGCCAAGGCATGTAGACGCCTGCAGGACTACCTCGGGGTCTCCACTGATCTGAAGGCATCAACCTCGATCTAGGGTCCGAAGGGTCCAGTACCGGGATCTGCACAAAAATTTCAGAGTGTAGCATCAGTACAACTGACCCCATGTACTGAGTAAGTGTCAAGCCTAACCTCCGCGAAGTAGTGATGAGGCTAGGACACAACAATCATATAAACTTGTGCAATTTAATCATATACGGGAAACACTAATAATAATAGGAATTGAACAAATTAATACGGGAGAAGGGGAACATGCTGAGGGGAGGAAATATCAAGTTATAACAATAGCGAAATAAAGCGATAAAGTAAATAGCAGACTTAAAACAATAGGGATAATACCACAGAAACAATGCACGGCATCACCCTTCGTGCTTTTACTCTCGTTCTATCCATAAAATCAAAAGAAACGACACGGAATCACCCTTCGTGCTTTTACTCTCTCATAATCATGACACGGCATCACCCTTCGTGCTTTTAATTTCATAATATGGCACGGCATCACCTTTCTTGCATTAACTCTCACAATATCGGCACGACATCATCCTTCGTGCTTTTACACTCGCTCACAATATCATGCACGACATCACCCTTCATGCTTTTACACTCTTCCTCACCCAAACAAATGAAATGATAGAAATCCGACAAGGAAAATCAACAGTATAAACATTAATGAAACCATAACGTCCCGACAAGGGAGCCAATATTAGAATCAATATCATCCCGGCAAGGGAAACAACTATAACCAATCTCACTTAGTTACTTAACTTCACGTAATAATTCTCAACTTGAATCAATACTCAACAATAAGCTATACAAAGGAAATATCACCAACATGGATGACTATTAAGTTAAACGCAAGTAGTGCTTAATAAAAAATCACATAACTCACAGTATTCGACTCACGTGCATGCTTGACACCAACATATAGATACTCGTCAGCACACCTATATGTTGAACATAACGCTAACACGTAGCAAATAGGAGACAATACCTATTCCCTCAAGCTAAGGTTAGACCAAACACTTACCTCGGATTCCACGGCCAAATTCAAGCCTCAATTACCGCTTTCCCTTTAGAATTCGCCTCCAATTCACTTGTATCTAGACATAATTAACTTAACAATATCAATAAAAGCTAAATAATTCAAGCCCAATGCTTAATTATAGGTTTTCTATCCTTCTTCCCAAAAAGTAAAAAATTTACCCCGGGCCCGCTTGGTCAAAATACGAGGTTCGGTTCAAAACCCAATCACCCATTCACCCACGAGACCAAATATGTAATTAGTTTCGGAATACGACCCCAAATCAAGGTCTAAATTCCCAAATTTGTTAAATCCCTAATTCTCCAAAAATCCCTAATTTCTACCCTTAAAGAACAAGATTTAGGCGTAGAAATCTAATGGGTGTTGATGGAAATTGAAAAAAATGAGTTTAAGGACACGAACATATGATTTGGTGTTGAATTCCCACTTCAAAAATCGCCCAAGGTCGGATTCTATGGAAGGAGATATGAAATTATGGCCTTTTCTCATTTTTCTATTGTTTTAAGTGCCGGGGGAAAGTGTTCATCGCGTTCGCGTGAACCCTATCGCATTCGCGAAGCACTGCCTCCTGAGGACTTACGCGTTCGCGGGTAAGGCTACGCATTCGCGAAGGCTTAGCCCAGCTCTGCCTTCGCGTTCGCGTACAAGGGGCCGCGTTCGCATAGGCTTACCCAATTTCCCTGAGTAGCCCCCTTCCTAAAGCTATGTGTTCGCGTATAGCTGGCCGCGTCGCGTAGAGCATCCCCCCAATGCTCCGCGTTCACATCCAGAACTATGCGTTTGTGATGAAAAAAATAGCCCCAGCCCTGTTTACCCTTCGCGTTCGCGTGGATGACCACGCGTTCGCATAGTACAAAACACCAGACACCAGAAACACCAACTTCACCAGATTTTCCTAAGTCCGAAACACCCCAAAGCCTATCCGAAACTCACCGAGCCCTCGGGGCTCCAAATAAAATATGCACACAACCACAAAAACATCCTATGGACTTACTCGTGCGATCAAATCACCAAAATAACATCTTAAGCAATGATTTAGCATCAAAATCAAAGAAAATCTCAAGAACTTTAAAAGTTTCAAATTTTACAACTACGGGTCCGAATCACGTCATATGACCTCCATTTCTTACCAAATTTTACATGCACCACTCAAATACTATATTAAACATGTATCGGGCTCCGGAACCAAAATACGGGCCAGATACCATCATTTTTAAATATAGTCAAATGTCCAAAAACTCTTATAACTTCAGTTAAACATTTCTTTCAATAATTCATTTCTCGGGCTTGGAACCTCGGAATTCAATTTCGAGCATACGCCCAAGTCCCATATCTTCCTACAGACCCTCAGGGACCGTCAAATCACGGGTCCAGATCCGTTTACCCAAAATATTGACAAGTCAACTTAAATTAAATTTTAAAGGAAAAATTAGCATTTTTCTCACTTTTTCATATAAAAGCTTTCCGGATATACACCCGGGCTGCACACGCAAAACGAGGTGAGATAAGAGGAGGTTTTCAAGGCCTCAAAACATAGTTTTGACTTTTAAAACAAGAGATGACCTTTTAGGTCATCACATTCTCCACCTCTAAAACAAACGTTCGTCCTCGAACGGACATAGAAAAGTACCTGAATCGGGGAAAATATGGTGATATCGGCTCCGCATATCGGACTCGGACTCCCGGTAGCTGCCTCGGCAGGCTGACCTCTTCACTGAACACGAATTGAAGGATAACTCTTCGATCTCAACTGACGAACCTGCCGGTCTAGAATAGCTACAGGCTCCTCCTCATAGGTCAAGTCATTGTCCAACTAGACACTGCTGAAGTCTAACACATGGGATGGATCGCCGCGATACTTTCCGAAGCATAGACACATGAAACACTGGATGCACAACTGATAAACTCGGTGGAAACGCAAGTTTGTAAGCCACCTCTCCCACTCTATTAAGGATCTCAAAAGGACCGATGTACCTAGGGCTTAGCTTGCCCTTCTTCCCAAATCTCATCACGCCCTTCATGGGCGACAACCGAAGCAACACCCGCTCTCCGACCATGAATGCCACATCACGAACTCTGCGGTCGGCATAACTGTTCTACCTGGACTGAGCTGTACGAAGTCTATCATGAATAATCTTAACGTTATCCATGGCATCCTGCACTAAGTCTTTACCCAACAACCGAGACTCTCCCGGCTCAAACCATCCAACCGGCGACCGACACCGCCTTCCATATAATGCCTCATAGGGAACCATCTGAATGCTCGACTGATAGCTATTGTTGTAGGCAAACTCAGCTAATGGAAAGAACTGAACCCAAGAACCTCCAAAGTCAATATCACAGGCGCGTAGCATATCCTCCAAATTCTGAATAGTACGCTCAGACTGTCCGTCCGTCTGAGGATGAAATGTTGTGCTCAACTCGACCCGTGTGCACAACTCATGCTGAACTGCCCTCCAAATGCGAGATAAACTGCGTACCTCAATCAGAAATAATAGACACGGGCACACCATGAAGATGAACGATCTATCGAATGTAGATCTGCCCTCCAAATGCGAGATAAACTGCGTACCTCAATCAGAAATAATAGATACGGGCACACCATGAAGATGAACGATCTCTCGAATGTAGATCTCAACCTACCTCTCCGAAGAATAGGAAACTGCCAGCGGAATGAAATGCGCTGACTTGGTCAGCCTATCCACAATAACCCATACTACATCGAACTTCCTGAGTCTGTGGGAGTCCAACAACAAAGTCCATGGTGATACGCTCCCACTTACACTCAGGAATCTCAATGTGCTGCAAGAATCAACCAGGCCTCTGATGCTCGTATTTTACCTGCTGACAGTTCAAAATTGAGCTACATACGCCACAATATCCTTCTTCATCCTCCTCCACCAATAATGTTTCCGAAAATCTTGATACATCTTTGCAGCGCCCCGATGAATGGAGTACCGGGAACTATGGGCCTCCTCTAAAATCAACTCGCGAAGTCCATCCACATTGGGCACACAAATACGACCCTGCATCCGTAAAACTCCATCACCCCCAACTGTAATCTGCTTGGCACCTCCATGCCGCACCGTGTCCCTAAGGACAAGCAGATGAGGATCATCATACTACCGATCTCGGATACGATCAAATAATGAAGAACGAGCGACTGTATAAGTTAGAACACGACCGGGGTCAGAAACATCCAACCTCATGAACCGATTGGCTAAATCCTGAACACCCAAAGCAAGCGGTCTCTCCCCAGCCAGAATATACGCAAGACTACCCATACTGTCTGACTTGCTACTCAAAGCATCGGCCACCACATTGGCCTTCCTCGGATGATACAAGATGGTGATGTCATAGTCTTTCAACAGCTCCAACCACCTCCTCTGCCTCAAATTCAAGTCTTTTTTCTTGAATAAGAATTGCAAACTCTTGTGATCCATGAGCACCTCACATGACACGCCATATATATAATGCTTCAAAATCTTCAGCGCATGAACAATGACAGCTAGCTCCAAATCATGAACTGGATAATTCTTCTCGTGGATCTTCAACTGTCGTGAAGCATATGTAATAACCTTTCCATCCTGCATCAACACTACACCAAGTCCGACACGAGATGCATCACAATACACAATATATGGTCCTGAACCTGTGGGCAAAACCAACACCGGCGCCGTAGTCAAAACTGTCTTGAGCTTCTAAAATCTCGCCTCACACTCATCTGACCACCTGAAATGGGCATCCTTCTGAGTTAACATGGTCATCGGGGCTGCAATAGACGAAAACCCTTCCACAAATCGAAGGTAATAGCCTTCCAAACCCAAGAAACTCTGGATCTCTGTGGCTGATGTGGGTCTAGGCCAATCCTTGACCGCCGAAATCTTATTAGGATCCACCTGAATACCCTCTACTAATACAACATGACCCAAGAACGCAACTGAACTCAACCAAAACTCACATCTCAAAAACTTTGCATATAAATAACTGTCCCTTCGAGTGTGGAGAACGACTCGAAGATGTTGCCCATTCTCCTCCTGGCTGCGGGAATAAATCAGAATATCATCAATGAAGACAACCACGAAGGAATCCAAATAAGGTCTGAACAGTCGGTTCATCAAGTCCATGAAAGCTGCTAGGGAATTTTTCAACCCGAATCACATCACTAAGAACTCATAATGTCCATATCGAGTGCGAAAAGTTGTCTTAGGGACATCAGATGCCCTAATCCTCAACTGATGGTAGCCATACCTCAAATCAATCTTCGAAAATACCTTGGCACCCTGAAGTTGGTCAAATAAATCATCAATCCTCGGCAATGGATACGTGTTCTTGATGGTAACCTTGTTCAATTGCTGATAATCTATGCACATCCTCATCGATCCATTCTTCTTTCTTAAAAAACAACACCGGCGCACCCCAAGGCGAGACACTAGGCCTAATAAAGCCTTTATCAAGAAAATCATACAACTGTTCTTTCAACTCCTTCAACTCTGGCGGGGCCATATGATATGGCCATAGAAATAGGCTGAGTGACTGGGGCCAAATCAATGCAAAAATCAATATCCTTGCCGGGTGGCATACCCGGAAGGTTTGCAGGAAACACCTTTGGAAACTCACGGACAACGGGCACAGAATCCATAGGAGGAACCTCAACACTAGAATCACGAACATAAGCTTGTTTAACCAAAGAATTAGATCCTTTGACCCAAGCTATTTTTAGGATGAACGCATGTTACTAATAATCAAAGAAATAGTATTGAATAAAAGAAAATCAGAGAATGACAATAGTAAGATGCGGAGAAATAAAGTATATTGTATTCGTAATCCAGATCTGCCTTTACAAGCTGTATTCTCGTCCCTTATATAGGGGATTTCTTGATATAATGTACACCTCTTGCTATGATCGCCCATTAATGACTAATTATGACATTAATGGGGTGTTACAAAGAATAACGGTAATTATCATATGGTTACATAATGTATGGGTTATCAATTGTGGGTCCTTGAATTTACCTGTAATTCTGTCTAAATTCATTCTAACCGTGCCTCTTCCTTGTCTCAATCAGGTTGAGTTTCGTAGCTGATCACCCCGTAGGTTTATTGATTCGTGCCTCTTTGCTTTGTGCCTCTTGATAGAGTCATATCCAGCTGTTGTGTTTTCCTTGGTCCACGTAGCTGGCTGAGTTGTCTAGAATCAGCTTACATGTGAGACTCGTTTTTACCAATATAGATAGTCCACCCACTTACCATTTATTTATCGATTAATATTTGGTAAGTGGATACACATTTATGGCGGGAATATTTTGCTGCCGCTTTACCTCGAAACATTGAATCCTTCTCTGAATCATATGCGACGTTTATTACTTCCATTTAATGCTCAAACCACGTGTCTTTCCCGGATTGGTTCTGCAGTTACTCGGCGCCTTTTAGGGCTTTTTGCGGCTACGCCATTCCCGAAGTGACACCTTCAATTATGAATTTTCATCATTATTTTTTTCCATGTTTGACGATTGTCCTCAAGTATAAATACCTTTCTTCTTTTCTTTGCTTCTAAGAAACACTTTCTAACTTGTCTCTTGTAAAAAAAAATTTCCTTTCCTTTGTAAACATATCTTCTTCGAACCAACCTAAAAGAGTAATAGATGTTGAGAATTTAACACCATTTTCTGCTCCGACTAGGAGTCGGAGGGGTGGTAGACTAAGGGGTCTAGGATCCACTCCTTCGAGAGGCTCTTCTTCTTCTCAGATAATTTCCCCTCCTTCTGCTAGGTCGCTAATTTCTCCAAGGTCTAGGGCTTCCCGGTCTTTGTCTAGAGGTAGAGATGAACGCCTTCGTGAACCTGGAGTTGATGAAATTATTCCTTCAGAGTTTGTTATTACTAGGGACAGTCAAGTTCTTGTAGATAAATCTTCTTCCCTTGATAGCGTTGGGAGGTATCCAACCCTTATTACTGAAGGTCAGATTTCCCTTGTTCGTAGGGAGTGCTTTTGGAAGTCTGATTTCCCTGTATACATTCCGAATAGTAATCAAAGAATAACGTCTTACAATACGGGATATTCTTTTGTTTATACGTACCCTTTCACTCTAGGGTTTAGACCTCCCATCGATCCAGTCATAATTGAATTCTCCGTTTCTTCAATATTTGCTTAGGACAAGTTGGTCCGCTTGTGTAGCGAGTTGTTGCGTGTCTTAGGATTTTAACTTCTTTATCCTCGGTTCCTTTTACTTTTAGCCATCTTATTCATCTCTACTCTCCTGCCCTATTTCGTCAAGGGGTTTTTACTCTGGCTGCTCAGAGTAAAAGAGTGTTGGTAACCCCTAGAGATGATAATGATAGAGGTTGGTACCTCCGGTACGTCGCTGTACCCACTGCTGGTTTAGTGGGTGAAGAAAATCTTCCCTTCCCTGAGAAGTGGAATCCTGCACGTGAGTACATTTTAGCTTACATTTATTTATTTTTTTTCTTTCTGACTCTAGATGTTTTATTTAACATCGTATCTATTTCTTCTTTCAGCAATCATGGGTACTGTGAGAATGTCTCTGGTATCCGTGATTAGGTAGAGAAATTGTTGTCTGTTGATCCTTTAGAAGAAAGATCTTGGAAGTACTTCGCTGGGAAGTACGGTTGGCAAGTGAAGACCCACGGTAAGTGAAGCTTTCATTTTTACTTCTTTCCTTACTCGAGCCTTTTTTTCTTTAACCTTTTCCTTTTTGATATGATTTTCTGCTCGTGGGGTCTCTGCTGCGTCTGTTCCGAAGATGTCTCTGGCCCAGGACCAAGAGATTATTTTTGGTTCTTCTTCCTCAAAGAGGAAGGTTGGTGAATCCCGTTCCGTAGAAGAAGAAGAAGAGGAGGGTGCTTTGGTGCACAGGCCACAGAGAAGGCGGGTGGTTTCGGACGATGAGTCTACACCTATGACTTTGGCTTTCGTGTCTGTAGTTAGACCCTCTACCTTTGAAGATGTTTCACATTCCCCCGTTCATGAGTTTGTAGATTACTTGTTCCATGAAGGTTTTGACCTTGCCTCTGATGATGTCCCTTTGGCTGCTGTTTTTCCTGCTCCTTTAAGAGAAGCTGTCTCATCTGCTCCTTTGGCTACTACAACTTCTAGTGTTGCTTTGCCCGTGGCTTCCTCAACTCTTTAATCCTCTGTGCCTGCTGCTTTGCCCGCGGCTTCTCCGGTTCCTCAACCCTCCGTGCCTGTTGCTGTTTCATCTCTGCCTGCTTCCGTGCCTTCCGTTAGGGAAGTAGGGTCTTCCAGCAGAGAGATGTGATAGGTAATAATAAAGGTTCCAGCTGAGGGGAGTCTTTTCAAGAAAACGGGTGAGCCCGAAGTGTGGCTTAAGCCATTGATAGGTCCCACTGAGAAAACCAAGCTAACTAGCCACAGTGCTCTTACATGGGCCAATGAAGTTGTGCATACCTCTTTGAAGGTATGGTGCAGTTTATCGCATTTCATTTTCGTATATGAAATTTATCATATTTAATCGGTTTATTTATTACGGATTAATCTTATAGGCATGGAGCTCATGAAGAGGATCTCAAATACGGATCAGGAGACAAAAGAATTGCGGGTTGATGTTGATAATTGGAAGGCACAGTATGACAACTTAAGGATTGACATGGATGCCTTAGAAGAGGAAAGCAGTACCTTAAAGCGGCAGATGAGACTCATGGCAGCAGAACTGGCAGTAGAGAAGGCTTCTTCCAGTCAGGCTGATAAGGACAAAAGCATTCTAGAATCTTCATTTGTTGAACAACTATCTCATGCCTCAGAGGAGATCAGGGACTTGAAAAACTTGCTGGTGCGGAAGGAGGAATATTCAGGTGAGCTCGTGCAATCACTCACCCGTGCTTAAGAGGATCTTCGTAATGCTTTAGACATAATTCAAATTCTGAAGGAGTCGATTGTACCGTTGAGGGCTGCCCATGAAGCTGCTGAAGCGGACAAGGACGGGCTAAAAGTTGAGCTTCAAATATGGGAAAGGGATTATGAAGATCTTGAAGAAGCATCTGTTGTTGATGTGAGTTGGGCGTATATGAATTCTCGTCTTGACACATTGACGGAAATGAGTCAAGAGGTTTTGACCTTAGCGCTGAAATAGCTAAAACTAAGGAAGCCATGGAGAAGGCTCAACAAGGTCATAACCTCTCTTCACCTGGTGATAAGACTCCTGGTGCTCGTGCCTCTTTACCCTTAGTTGCTCCCGTTCCTCCTGCCAGTGAAGAAGTTAATCCTCCTCAAGAAGATTAAAGTGTTGACTCACCCTTTTTTTTTATTTGATTGGTGGTTACCCCCAGCTCCATCGGGGGTCAATTTGGATCTCTTAAAGTCCCCAACTGACAACTTAGGGGCATTTTAATGTATAAACTATATGCAGCTAAGTACTAGTTTGTACTTAGTTCTCACTTAGCTGCTCTTTTTTGTATATATGCAAGTCACGACTTTTTGCTTCGAGGTTTTGTTTTACTCTTAAGTCTTTTGCATGTTTAATATTTGAGGTTTTTGTTTTACCTCTGAGTTTTTGCATGAGGATGCTTGAAATCACTCGTACCTTTTCATAGTAGGTACGGTGTTTGTGAGCCTTTTGTAGTAGGCTTTGTTTATAAAAGAGGGATGCCCTTTATGATTGACACTTAATGAAGAAGACGTATCAACTTCATGATGGTGTAATAATGCAATAGAGTGATAAGAATTTTACACATGTTTAAGAATGTTTTCGAGGAAAGTTTTTTGTTTGAACTTCCACGACATATTACATGTGTTTGATTATCGTCTAAAACTCATGTTGCAACTGTTTTTGTTTAACAGATTTGATATACACTTGTATTTCGTAACTTTTTTTCATAGGTAACAGTTTATCGATATTAATACAAGGGAAAAACTGTTTTTCACTAGTAACAATTATAAAGATTGGGGTTTTCTACCCGCAACTGTTTTTATTGATAACAATTTTATAATAAGTATGAGGAAAATGCTTTTTCATCTGTAACTGTTTTATTTGACAACAGTTTTCTAAACAAATAAATGGATTTTGATCTTTCATCCATAACTTTTCTATTTGATAACAGTTTTTGAGTGAGTACAATGATGATGATCTTTTACCCCTAACTATTGTTTTTACAACAGTTTTCAATAAGTAAAAAGATGTGCATTTCTTCCTCGTGACTAATATTTTTCCTTTCAACCTGAACATGTTCGAAGGTTTTTTGCATTTTTGCATTAGGCTTTGTATTTGAGTAGATGGCCCTTTCGATCTCTTTCGATTCTGCTCGTATCACTTGTCTTGTTGGATAGATGGGTCTTTAGGCTCGAGCTTTTGACTTTCTGATAGTCTTCTTTTCTTCGTCTTAGCCTTCCATACTGTATAGTCCCCCAAGTGTTTGAGCTTTGAAGAATGAAATCTCGAGCACTTGATTATTCCTCCCTTGTGGTCCTTTTCCTGACGAGGAAAAACATTCCGGACTCGAAGGTATATAGTTTTTAGATGATGACTGCTTAATCCTTTAAAATATCCATCAGAAAGTGTAACCCTAGACCGGGAATTGTTTTATTCCCTCGCGTTTTTGCAGGTCTAATATCATCATCTGGTGATGGGTTAGCTCTATGCCTATCATCTAAAAACGTTAGTAAAATTTTAAATATTCAAAATAAAATCGAATGTGTGATACCTGACCGGGGGTACTTCTTTTCCTTAGAAGTAGTACTTCTTCAAGTGGATAGCATTCCAGCTTGTCGGTAGGATTCTGCCGTCCATAGCTTCCAGCTCGTAGGCACCCTTCCCAGCTATGCATCGGACTTTGTAGGGTCCTTCCCAATTTGGATTTAGCTTTCCTGCGCCTGCTTCTTTCATTGACTGAAAGACTTTTTGAGGACGAAGTCCCCAATCTTGAAGTATCTGAGATGGGCTTTGCGGTTATAGTAGCGCTCAATTATTTGTTTTTGGGCTGCCATCCGTATTAATGCTGCTTCCCTTCGAGGTTCGAGCAGGTCCAGATTAGTCCTCAAATTCATCGTTGTTTGTTTCTTCCGCAGTTGTCATGGACCTTATACTTGGCTCGCCAATTTCTACATATATTAAGGCTTCTGAGCCATAGACAAGTGCGAACGGAGTTTCTCCCGTGGCTATTTTTGAAGTTGTTTTGTATGCCCATAGTACCGCTGGTAACTCATCAGGCCAATTTCCCTTGGCTTTATCTAGCCACTTCTTCAAGTTGCTGATGATGATTTTATTCGTTGATTCTGCTTGACCATTAGCCACAAGGTGATATGGCGTTGAAGTGATCCGTTTGATTTTTCAACTTTCGAAGAATTCTGTGATTTGCGAGCCTATGAACTGTGGGCCATTATCACACACGATCTCCCTTGGTATACCAAAATGACATATTATGTTTCGCCATAAGAAACTTTTTACTTTCTTTTCTCGCACCTGTTTGAATGCTTATGCTTCTAGCCATTTGGTAAAATAGTCTGTTAATATAAGTAGGAACCGTACCTGTCCCTTAGCAGGGGGAAGAGGTCCTACTATGTCCATACCCCATTTCATGAAGGGCCATGGTGATATAACTGGATGTAATAATTCTACTGGTCGATGCATGTTATTGGCGAACCTTTGGCACCTGCCGCATTTAGATACGAAGTTCTCGGCTTCTTCTTCCATCTTGAGCCAATAATACCCAGCTCTAATTAAGGTTTTTACCAAGGATCTTGCTCCTGTATGATTTCCACAGTGTCCTTCATGGACTTCTTTCATCACGAACTCCGTTTGATTAGGTCCGAGGCATTTAGCTAGGGGTCCTCCGAACATCTTGCGATAAAGTGAGTTGCGAATAAGGCAGTACCGTGCAGATTTGCGGCGAAGTGCTTGAGCTGCTTTCCTGTCTTCAGGTACGGTGCCATTCTGCAAAAAAATAAGAATTTTGTTTCTCCAATCCCAGGTTAAGTTGTTGAAAGTTACCTCATTTCTGTCCTGGTCGATCGTTGAATGGAATAGATGAACAACAATTGTATTGTCTTTGTTTGTTACTTCCGTGGCTGCTACGAGGTTAGCTAATGCATCTGGTTTTGCATTTTCCTCTCTAGGTATTTGTATTACCTTTCATGTTTTGAATTGTCTCACGAGCTTTCGTGCCTTTTCAAGACACTGTTGCATTCGAGTCTCTCGAGCGATGTAAGTCCCCTGCATCTGATTTACTACCAGTTAGGGGTCACTGTTGATCACAATTTGATCGATTGAGAGTTCCCGCACGAGTTCTAGCCCTGCAATAACAGCTTCGTACTCTGCTTCATTTTTAGTTATAAGATAACACTTGATAGCTTGTCGTGTCTTTTCACCCGTGGGTGATATTAAGACTATGCCTAAGCTGGCACCTTTTATATTGAGGAGCCATCGGTAAATAGGGTCCATAGGCTCGGATTAGGACCGTTAAAGAGTTGTAACTCTTTTTCCACCTCAAGGATAATGCTATTACGAAAGTCAACAACAAAATCATCTAGTCTTTGAGATTTAATTGCAGTCCTAGGCTGATAGATTATTTCATGCTCACTTAATTCTATGGCCCACTTGGCTAATTTTCCTGACAATTCTTGTTTATGCAGAATATTTCTTAAAGGATATGAAGTCACAACGGTGATTGGATGACATTGGAAATATGGTCGTAAGTTTCTAGATGCCATTATTAAAGCTAAGGCTAAATTTTCCTGATGTGGATATCTAGTTTCAGCATCTAGCAAAGTTTTACTTACATAATAAATAGGAGATTGTTTACCTTTATCTTCTTTTACCAGTACAGCGCTTACAACGATTTCTGAGACAGCCAGATAGATGTACAATCTTTCCCCTTCTTTTGGCTTTGATAGCAGCGGGGGATTAGATAGATAAGCTTTCAAATTCTTGAGTGCTTGTCGACATTCATCAGTCCATTCGAATTGGTTCTGCTTTTTGAGAACTGAAAAGAATTTAAAACTTTTTTCAGAAGATCTGGAAATAAATCTCCCCAGAGCTGCGATTCTTCCCGTTAGTCTTTTAACTTCTTTTTAAATTTGTTAGTATATCAAGTATTTATTCTATAGCTTTACTATGAGCGGGATTTACCTCTATTCCTCTGTTTGATACAAGGAAACCCATAAATTTACCTGATTCTACCCCAAAAGTGCATTTTTCTGGATTCAACTTCATGTTATACCTGCGTAAAATGTCAAAAGTAATAGAAAGGTGCTAGAAGTGGTCTTCCGCCCGTGTTGATTTTACCAGCATATCATCAATGTAAACTTCCATCGTTTTTCCCAGATGTTCTTGGAACATCTTAGTCACTAGCCTTTGATAAGTGGCTCCAGCATTTTTAAGCCAAAAGGCATGACTTTATAGCAGTAAGTCCCCCTGTTTGGGATAAAGGAGGTCTTTTCCTCGTCTGATGGATCCATTTTAATCTGATTATAACCAGAATATGCATCTAGAAAGCTCAATAGTTCATGAAATGCGGTGGCATCAATCATTTGATCTATATGTGGTAAAGGGAATGAATCTTTGGGGCATGCTTTGTTTAAATTAGTATAATGTACGCATACCCTCCATTTCCCATTCTTTTTAGGTACTACCACAGTATTAGCCAGCCAGTTAGGGTACGTTACCTCTCGTATCGAACCAATTTTCAGAAGTTTTTTTACCTCTTCGTCGATCACTTGGTTCTTGAATGGTCCTTGCTTTCTTTTCTTCTGTTTAACAGGTACGAAGGATGGATCTTCATTTAGTTTATGAGTCATCACTTCTGGTGGAGTACCTGTCATATCTGAGTGGGACCACTCAAAGCAATCTGTGTTAGTCTTTAAATAATCAATTATCTTACCTTTTCGCGCGGGGCTCAGTCTCGTGCCTATATACACCTTCTGCTCATGTTTTTGTTCAAACAATGGAATAGCTTTGAGTTCTTCCGTGGTTGTTTTGATGTGTTCGTCTTCCTCTGGTTCACAAATGACATCTGGTCTGGAATCTACATCTGTATGGTCCAACGCAACTTCTGTGGAGACTGGACTCACCTCCTCGTGGGTATCTTCTTCCGTACCTGTTAGATTATTCACTTCTTTCGTACCTATTTGAGTATTCATTTCTTTCGTACCTATTTGGCCGGTGACATCTGTTTGGAAGATTTCTCTATCTTCCGATTCCTCCGTTTGTTTCTTGCTATAAAGCGCTACCAAATTTATATTTCTGGAGGTTTGTTGATCACCTCTAACTTGTTTGATTCCCCACTCTGAGGGGAATTTAATTACCTGATGCAAGGTGGATGGTACTGCTTTCATGTAGTGGATCCATGGTCTTCCCATAATCACGTTATAAGGCATGGCAGTATCAATGACTTGAAATTTCATGTTCTTAGTTACTCCCTCGGTGTAAGTGCTGAGTTCGACCTCTCCTTTGGTTATCACCGTAGAGTTATCAAACCCTGATATTGCTCGTGCCTTTGGGATCACCTTGTTTCCCATGAGCATTTCTTCCACGACTCTTAGCAAGATGATATTGACTGAGCTACCTGGATCAATTAACACTCTTTTAACGTTAGTGTCATGAATGAGTAGAGATATTACTAAAGCATCATTATGGGGAAGCATTAGCCCGCCAAAATCTGCATCGTCAAAGGTTATATCATCTTTATCTGTATTTTCTCGAACTCGTTTTCCGTGGGTGATTGTGACCTTCGAGGCTAATTTGCAAATTATTCCATTTACTTCCTCTCCTCCATGTATCACATTAACAGTCCTTTTTGGAGAAGGAGGCTTCGGAGGCTCCTGCCTTTTCTTCATATATGCATGTTTACCTTTATCACTAAACAATTCTGTTAAATAGCCCCGTTTCAATAAATGTTCTATTTCACCTTGTAAAAATCTGCAATCTGCAGTCCTGTGTCCATGATCATTGTGGAACTCACACCAGAAATCTGGATTTCTTTTATTTGGATTTGACCGCATTTCTTTAGGCCATTTGACCTTATCTCCCATGTTTCTCAATATTGAAACAAGTTCGGGAGTACTCACATTGAAGACATGATCCCTAACTCGTGCATGACCTCTAGGTCATTCATCCCGATCCTTTCTGGATCTGGATAAGGACGAGCCTCCATCCATTCTTGGTGGTCTATAATCCGACCTAGTGTTTTCAAACCTGGGGCGATTTTCGCGTCCCGATGGTCCTAAATAAGGATCGTACCTGTTTTTACCCGATCTCTTGTCTGATTCGTATCGTCTGGATCTGGAATGATCTTCATCTTTCGTACGAGCTATGATATCTTCTTCTATTTGAAGTTTAGTGTTGTACCTGTTATATACACCATTCCACGTTGTAGCGGGGAATTCTCTCAAATTTTCCTTGAGTCTCCTTATGGCTTCTGAACTTTTTCCATTTAGGTTACTTGTGAATGCCATGGCTGCCCAATTATCAGGTACCCTGGGTAATTGCATTCTTTCTCGCTGGAACCTGTCTACAAATTCGCGGAGTAGCTCTGTGTCTCCTTGATTTATTTTGAATATGTCTTCCATTCTTTTCTCAACTTTTTTTGCACCAGAGTGTGCTTTTATAAATGAATTTGCAAGCTCAGCAAATAAGTCAATAGAATTTTCAGGGAGAAGAGAATACCAGGTTAGGGCTCCTTCGGTGAGTGTTTCTCCAAATTTTTTGACAAGGACTGATTTAATCTCTTATTTTGTTAAGTCGTTTCCCTTTACTCCAGTAGTGAAAGCGGTCACATGGTCGCGTGGGTCAGTTGTTCCATCATATTTGGGAACGTCAGGCATTTTAAACTTCTTGGGTATAGTCAAAGTTCTGCACTTGGCTTCCGAGCTTGTTGAGAATATCTATCAATATCAATGCCTTTGATAATAGGCAATACTCTAGGAATTTGCTCGATTCGATCATTTTTTTCCTTCATCTGTTTCTGCATGGTTAGCAGTAAATTTTGTAATTCAGAGTTATTAGTCATACATGGTCTCGCTTCGAGAGATTCGTTAGGGGTGTCACCCCTTGCCGAGTTTACCAATCCAGACTGAGGATTTTCCCCGGTGACTGTATTGTTTGGAGGTGGTGTCAGTGATGCAGGTGGTGCTGCTGGTAGTCCCCTTGTAAATTCTTGCAAAGCTTGTCCCACGTACTCTGCAATCATTTGCTTTATTCGATCTTGTTCTACCGTTTGCCCATTATTATTGCGGTTGTTGTCAGATCTTTCTGGGGATGGTTCCCTTGAACCACGAGGAGGTGATGGAACTGGGGTTCCATTCCTATGTAGGTTGTTGTCATTTGAGTTCGACATAGTTTTGGAGGATATCAATAGAAAAGTGAACAAAGATTATCAGATTCCCGGTAACGGAACCAATTTGTTTAACCAAAGAATTAGATCCTTTGACCAAAGCTATTTTTAGGATGAACGCGGGTTACTAATAATCAAAGAAATAATATTGAATAAAAGAAAATCAGAGAATGACAATAGTAAGATGCAGAGAAATAAAGTATATTCTATTCGTAATCCAGATCTGCCTTTACAAGCTGTATTCCCGTCCCTTATATAGGGGATTTCTTGATATAACGTACACCTCTTGCTATGATCGCCCATTAATGACTAATTATGAAATTAATGGGGTGTTACAAAGAATAACGACACTTATCGTACGGTTACATAACATATGGGTTATCAATTGTGGGTCCTTGAATTTACCCGTAATTCTGTCTAAATTCATTCTGACCGTGCCTCTTCCTTGTCTCAATCAGGTTGAGTTTCGTAGCTGATCACCCCGTAGGTTTATTGATCCAATCCTCTTTGCTTCGTGCCTCTTGATAGAGTCATATACAGTAGATGCGTTTTCCTTGGTCCACATAGCTGGCTGAGTTGTCTAGAATCAGCTTACGTGTGAGACTCTTTTTTACCAATACAAATCTAAATAGTCCAAACACCCCTTCTCGACCATGCACCGAGCCTTCATATAAGAGATAACCCTGCTGGAAGAATGACCAGGAGTCCCTCTCCACTCCAGTCGAGGCAACCCCGGTAATGCTAATGTCACGGTCTTGGCGTGACAGTCCAATATGGCATGTTAAGGCGATAACCAATCCATCCCCAAAATAAGATCGAAATCTACCATATCAAGGAGTAGGAGATCTACACTAGTCTCAGGACCCCCAATAACAACTACACACGAACGATAGACACGATCTACCACAATAGAATCACCCATCGGTGTAGACACATATATAGGAGCACTCAGAGAATCACGAGGCAAAATCAAATAAGGGGAAACATAAGATGATAAATAGGAATATATGGACCCTGGATCAAATAGAACTGAAGCATCCCTGCTACAAACCGAAATCGTACCTGTGTTAACGACATCGGAGGAATCAGCCTCAGGTCTAACTGGAATAACATAACATCGGGACTGGGCTCCACTAATCTGAACTACATCCTTGGGACGACCTCTTGCTGGCTGACCTCTACCTCTAACGGCCTGGCCTCTACCTCTAACTGCCTGACCTCCACCTCTAACACCTCGACCCCACCTCTAGATGGCTGAGTGGGTGGTGGAATACCCGGTGCTGGAACCATGCCACGAAAACCCTGGTGTTGAGAGATACTCGAGGCTCGAGGGCAAAATTTAGCAATGTGCCTTGAATCGCCACAAGTATAACAAGTCCTCGGCTTCTGAGACTGCTAGCCCTGAAACTGACCCTGACGACATGAGTAACCACCCTGAAAACTCTGGAGCGGTAGTGCACTGATAGGAACTGGTGGTGCACTGTAGGGAAACTGATCAGAATACTGCATATGAGAACCACGGCCACCTGGAGCATTGTGAGAAGCCTGATGATATGGCCTAGGAGGATGGACCCTGCCAAAAGAATCCCTGCCTCTAGATGAGGCACCACTGAACCTGCCAAAATGACAGGGCCTCTTGTCAGACCCCTGACCACTCCCCTATAAAAGAACCATCTCAACTCACCTGGCACCATTGACTGCATCCTGGAAAGAAATATCACTCCCTGTCTCCTTGGCCATCTGCAATTTGATCGACTGAGCTAGTCCCTCAATAAATCTCCTCACCCTCTCTCTCTCGGTGGGAATTATCACGATATCATGACGGGCCAAGGTACTGAATCTGGTCTCATATTGAGTGACGGTCACGGAACCCCGTTGGAGACGCTCAAACTGCCTCCGATAATCCTCCCTCTAAGTGATAGGAAGAAACTTCTCCAGAAATAACTGAGATTACTGGGGCCAAGTCAAGGCCGGTGATCCAGCTGGTCTAGCCAAGAAATAATCTCTCCACCAAGTCTTGGCGGAACCTAAGAGACGAAAAATAGCAAAGTCGACCCCATTGGTCTCCACTATCCCCATGTTCTGTGGAAGCTCGTGATAGCTATCCAAATAGTCCTGGGGATCCTTTGAAGATGTACCGCTATATGTAGTAGTGAAAATCTTGGTGAACATGTCCAACCTCCATAAAGCATCAGCAGACATAACTGCTCTATCACCGATCTGAGCCACAACACCCGGCTGAACTACCCCAGCTGGCTGAGCTACTGGAGTTTGAAACTGAGAAGCCATCTGCTCCAGAGTACGAGTAGCGGGAGTCTGGGCTCCTCCCCCAGCCTGAGAGACGGCTGGTTTTGCAGGAAGTAAGCCTGCTTGAGCGACACTCTCCATGAGGCCCACTATATAGACCAGAGCATCCTGGAGTACTAGGGTAGCGATGAACCCCTCGGGAAATTGAGCTGGCCCTGCCGGAGCTGTCTAGGCCGGAACATAATCCACAAACTCTACTTGAGGCTCCGCCACTGGTGCTACTGCTCTGGGCTGAGCTCTGCCCCTGCCTCAGCCTCTAACATGGACTTGGACCCGTCCTTGGCCCCTCGTAGGAGCTGCCACTTGGGACTCGGGCTGCGAATAAGTGGATGAAGAAGCACGTGTTCTCGCCATCTGCGAGAGAATAGAGTAGAAATTCAATTAACATTGAGAAATCAAATTGCACGACAGATTGTGAGACCTAAGAAACCTAGTGCTCTGATACCAACTTATCACGACCCGAATTTCCCACCGTCATGACCGTGATGGCGCCTAACATTGAACCCGCTAGGCAAGCCAACGTTACCGGTTATTTTATCTTGTTCCTTTATTCTTAACAGTTTACCAGATACAATAATAATACCAACAGAAAGTAAAAATGCGGATTAACAGAATGTAACAGTCTGATTAAATACTAATGTGAAATCCAAAACCAAAGTACTCCAGAACAAGTGTCACAATTTCACGGACTGTCTACGAATACTACAAATAGTGGTTTGAACAAAATAAATATACATTTGCCTCACAAGTAAGTAAGAACAGAACAAAAATAGGATAAGAGGGGACGCCAAGACCTGCGGACGCCTGCAGGACTACCTCGGGGTCTCCACTAGACTGAAGGCAGCAAACTCGATCTAGGGTCCGAAGGGTCCAGTACCAGGATCTGCACGAAAAGTGCAGAGTGTAGCATCAGTACAACTGACCCCATGTACTTAATAAGTGTCGAGCCTAACCTCGGCAAAGTACTGACGAGTCTAGGACAAGACAACCACATAAACCTGTGTAATTTAATCATATAAGGGAACCATTAATAATAACAGGAATTGAATAAATTAATACGGGAGAAGGGGAACATGCTGAGGGAGGAAATATCAAGCTATAACAATAACGAAATAAAGCAACAAAGTAAATATTAGACTTAAAACAATAGAGATAATACCACAGAAACAATGCACGGCATCACCCTTTCGTGCTTTTACTCTCGTTCTCACAATAAAATCACAAGAAACGGCACGACATCACCCTTCGTGCTTTTACTCTCTCATAATCATGGCACGACATCACCCTTCGTGCATTAACTCTCACAATATCGGCACGACATCACCCTTCGTGCTTTTACACTCGCTCACAATATCATGCATGGCATCACCCTTCATTATTTTACACTCTTCCTCACCCAAACAAATGAAATGAAAGCAATCCGACAAGGAAAATCAATAGTATAAACATTAATAAAACCATAACGTCCTGGCAAGTAGAATCAATATCATCCCGACAAGGGAAAAAACTATAACCAATATCAATTAGTTAATTAACTTCACGTAGAATCAATACTCAACAATAAGCAATACCAAGGAAATATACCCAACATGGATAATTATCAAGTTAAACGCAAGTAGTTCTTAATCAAAAATCACATAAATCACAGTATTCGACTCACGGGCAAGCTTGACATTAATGTATAGGTACTCCTCACCACACCTATACGTTTAACACATAGCAAATAGGAGACAATACCTCTTCCCTCAAGCTAAGGTTAGACCAAACACTTACCTCGGATTCCACGGCCAAACTCAAGCCTCAATTACCGTTTTCCTTTAAGATATTTCCTCCAATTCACTTGTATCTAGACATAATTAACTTAACAATATCAATAAATGCTAAATAATTCAACCCCAATGCTTAATTATAGGTTTTCTATCCTTCTTCCCAAAAAGTCAAAAATCGACCCCGGGCCCGCTTGGTCAAAATACGAGGTTCGGACCAAAACCCGATCACCCGTTTACCCACGAGCCCGAATATGTAATTAGTTTTGGAATTCGACCCCAAATCGAGGTCTAAATTCCCAAATTTGTAAAATCCCTAATTCTCCAAAAAAAACCCTAATTTCTACCCTTAAAGAACAAGATTTAGGCGTACAAATCTAATGGGTGTTGATGGAAATTGAAAGAAATTAGTTTCAGGACACGAACCTATGATTTGGTGTTGAATTCCCACTTCAAAAATCGCCCAAGGTCGTATTCTATGGAAGGAGGTATGAAATTATGGCCTTTTCCCGTTTTTCTACTGTTTTAAGTGCTGGGCGACAGTGTTCATCGCGTTCGCATGAACCTTGTCGCGTTCGCGAAGCACTGCCTCCTGAGGACTTATGCGTTCACTGGTAAGGCTACGCTTTCGCGAAGGCTTAGCGCAGCCCTGCCTTCGCGTTCACGTACAAGGGGCCGCGTTCGCATAAGCTTACCCAATTTCCGTGACCAGCCCCCTTCCTAAAGCTATGTGTGCGCGTATAGCTGGTCGCGTTCACATAGAGCAACCCCCAGTGCTGCACGTTCGCGTCCAAGCATATGCGTTCGCGATGAACAAACCAACCCCAACCCCGTTTACTCTTCGCGTTCGCGTGGGTGACCACGCGTTCGCGTAGTACAAAACACCAGAAACAGCAACTTCACCAGAGTTAATGCTGCAAGGCAATAGTACGCGTGTCTTGCAAATGCTGCAAGGAAAACAAGAAGAAGAAATAGTTTTTAAAATTGCAAAAGTTATGGCTAAAATTATAACAAGATATGGATAAGACACTGAGATTACGTATTTATTTAATCTTGCAATTTACTGCTTAAAATTTCTGTTCTCCTTTCTCCGTCTTATTATTTATAGTCTGTAGCATNTATATATATATATATATATATATATATATATATATATATATATATATATATATATATATATATATATATATATATATATATATATATATATATATATATTTGTGTGTCTCGCCGTAGCCTCGTCACATCTTCGTCAAGGTAAGGCTCGGCACTTACCAGTACATGGGGTCGGTTGTACTGATACTGCACTCTGTACTTCTTGTGCAGATTTCGGAGCAGGTAGTGGCTGACTGAGAGACTAGTCGGAGACCCAAGGTAATCCTGCTGGCGTCCGCAGGCCCTGGCGTCCTCTTCTTTATCCCTTTATTAATGTTTCTTACATTAAAAATACAGATGTAAATTTCTTTCAGACTCATGTTTGTAGAAAATCATAGGGTGTTGGTGAAATTGTGACACCAGGTTTCTAGGGAGAAATAGGATGTAAATGACTTCGATGCATATACTTACTTTACAGTTATTCTGTTTTATTTTTTTTAATTGCTATTACTTTCTAAAAATGTTCATAAACGGTTAATGAACCTCTAATGTTGGCTTGCCTGGCAAGTGTAATGTTAGGCGCCATCACGATCCCGACGGTGGGATTTTGGGTCGTGATAAATTTTGGCAGAAAATGCCTGTTTTGGTAGCTACACCACGTGTCAGATAAAAACAGCATCCAATACCCTCTCACATTTAATAACTACCAATTCACCACATACAACCCTCAATTCTCCACAAATTCAACCAAGCATCCAATTAATACTTTAAAGCTAACAAATTAAAGTTCAATTAAACATCACAATCCAAAACCAAGCTAAAACTAAGTAATTACAACAAGTTCAAAATTATTGAACTTAATTCAAAGCTAGTTCTATTAGTCTAGTTCAAAGTATATCAAAGTATTGGCCAAGGGTTTTTTCTACAACATCATCACCATCTGATGAACTTTCATCTACAAGACGGTATAGAGAACAGTCTTATGGAGGAGGGAAAGAACGATCACGGGTCGGATGGGAGGAACGATCACAGGGAGGATGGGAAGAATGACATGTGGAGACTGAGCCTCTGGCGATGACTCACGATACCTGGGCAACGAAAAATCTCCAGTAGAAAGGAGAGTTCTGATCTTAGCTTTCATATCAAGGAATCGAGCATCTCTAAGCCTTTCTCTTTCCTTGGCTGCTTCTAGCTCGGGTGTAAGATTTTTCATTGTCTCCTGCATAGACAAAAGGCTCTCCCTATTATGTTCCTCATCCTGTGATGAAGTCCCTATTCCTTACATTCCACAACTATAGCGATGGAATTTTTTCTCAGGCTGCATGTATACCTTCCCGCTTTTTGGACCGCCAACAACCTCCAACCATACCCTTTCAGCATCCTCGTCCGAAGATTGGGTTGGCTCACCCGATTCACCAGCTGGCTGACTACAAATAAATTCATCCACGTTACTTTGGTAGCGGCCCTGCATTATTTTAAATTAAATTAGTATTTAAAAATTCTTATAAAAGTAAATTATAACCCTTGAAGAAAATTTAAAGCTTATATATGCAGTCTCTGCCCGTTCCTCGACCGACCTATTTCCATACCACTCTTTCTTCCTCTTTAAAATATGCGTCTCCTTGAATAACTCATCATGGATCATTGGACGCCCATACTTCTTTTCATGTAAACAAAATTAATTTAGTTAATAAATTGATATACTTAGAAATTTAATATAATTTAAGCAATATTCAATGTTCTTCTTATTGTCCCGATGCTGATAGCACCTGCAGTGTGCAAGGAGCCTCCATTCTCCGATGAGCGGGCTTTCTTTCCCCTTTCGCTCTTCTGTAAGAAATCCTCGATCTGGCAATGCCTTAACGAATCATCCCATAAATGTTGCAGACACCAGTCAGTCTTCTTGTTCTTCTTTCAACCATCCGAGAAATGATGTGAAAATCTCTTGCGGGCTTTATGATGAAAATTTGCAGCCATTTCCTCGCTATAGCGGTCTTCCCATATACACTTTCTCTGCCTTTCAAAATTTATTTATTATATGAAAACATCATAAATATAAATTATTAAACTGCTTAAAAGAACATTTATACCTTAAAATGATTGAAAATTTGCTCCTTCAGCAAGTATGGAAAATCAGTCCAAGTCGCATAAGGGCCATTATAAAGCTTCTTGATCGCATTGGTGATTATCTTCGTAGTTTGCTTACCCGACTTGAACCTGCAATTTAACAATAAAAAACATGAATATATTATAAAACAATAAATCCAAAAATAACAAATAACTCTTACTCGTTACCCTCAGGGACTATGATTATCCTAGCATTGCGATCATAGTACACTACCTCTAGATCATCATCGTATTAGAGTCATGTGTAGACAGTGTAGGGAGCTCAGATCTATGATCTCGCAGGCGCAGTCTTGAAATGGATGGAGTCGATGACGAAGATGGATGCGATCCCTATGACTCCGACATAGCTGGATGCCATCCATGTGGTTGTGATACTAATGGTTGTGACCCGAGTGGCTGTTATATGGATGACTGCGATCCATGTGGCTGTGATATGTAGGGATACGATCCACGTGGCTGTGAGGCAGTTGGACTGTATGTCGGACGGATAGTCCTATGGCCCTGTGATGGAAGACTTAGTGTCTGGATAAAGGTGTAGGCCTCGTGATGCTGTGGCGGCTCAATATAGCTGTGTGGTGGAGGATAAGACATAGGTATCTCTGAAGTAGGTGGAAAAGATGGAGTATTATTATCCCCAGATTCTACCTTCCTCTTTCCCTTCCTAGCCTTTTCTCGACCATGAGAACTAGTAGGTCATTGTTACTTTTACCTTTGCCTGCCATCTTCATAATATAATACATATTTACATTGAAACATGTAAGAAACGTGTTATAAAACGAGAGTGCATTAAAAAACCAACCTTTTAATCCTCGTCGATGTATTGTTCCTCGTCCTCACTAGTTTAAATTTCATCATTTGATTCTTTATCATCATTTTCTATAATTGTTGCTTCATTTATATCAACTTCTTCCAATATGCATTCAGGATGTTCCAAATCATTTTCTAACTGACCGTCCACTATTTGGTGAACACCGGAGATGTCGTTTGTATTTGCAACATCTAACACATTCTCGACCTCCACCCTACCTACATCCTTAGTTTTTATTACAACCCTCCAATAAGACTTATTCCGCCGCAATGGATGAGGAGCACACTACACTTTCCTAACATTATGTGCAATTATGAAAGGGTCATATCGATCATACTCCCTCGTATGACTAACCTAAATTATGTTATATTGGTGGTGTACTCTTGTACCTCTTGTTGGATTTGGGTCAAACAACTTGCATCTAAAGAGTATCAATTTCTGATATGGCCAACCTGTATATTTTAGTTGTAATATTTCTTGGACCACACCATAATAATCAATATCTCCAACTTGATTGCTATCACCACCTTGAACCCACACCCCGTTGTTTTTGCTATTTTTATTTTTAGAGCAATCCCCTGTATGAAACTTATAATCATTCACTATGTACTTAAACATTGTTGTGGCCTGAAGCCTAGGCCCCAAGATTTATATTTAAAAAATTGATTTACACCCGATCGGTCGTTCCGAGAGTTTAGCCCCGTTTCTCCTATTTCTGCTTCATTTTGTGTGGTTCATCCCTTTTATGTTGTGTTGGGTTAGTTGGCTCAGGTTCAGAGTGATTGCGGAGAGAAATGAGACACTTAGTCTCTTAGGTTGGTTGATTAGTTGGAAAAGTCAACCGGAAGTTGACTTATAGGTAAATAATCTCGGAATTTAGTTTATAGGGTTCGGGTAGCTTCGTTAGGTGATTTGGGCCTTAGGAGCGTGTTCAGAATGTTACTCGGAGGTCCGTGGTAGAATTAGGCTTGAATTGGCAAAATTGGATTTTTGGCAATTTCGAGTCGGCAGTGGAAAATTAGGTATCGGGGTCAGAATGGAATTCCGGGAGCTGGAATAGGTTCGTAGTGTCGTTTGTGATGTGTGTGCAAAATTTCAGGTCATTCGGACGTGGTTTGATTGGTTTCGTCATCGTTGGCGAATTTTGAAAGTTTAGGCATTCTTAGGCTTGAATTTCGGGTTAATTTGGTGTTTTGATGTTGTTTTGAGTGTTCCCAAGGTTTGACTAAGTTCGGATGATGTTATATTGTGATGACCCAAGGGGTCATTTTATGATTATAGACTTCGTTCTAGGATTATTATCCATAAAAAGATTAATTTTAACTACCTCGATTTGCGTGCTCAGTCCGGGCGTGAAACCGGAAAGCTTTTATGTGAAAATATAAGAAATAATAATTTTTAGAATTAAAATTTTTATTTTAGTTGACTTGAGTCAACATTTTGAGTAAACGGGCTCGGATCTGTGTTTCGACGATCCCGGGAGGTCCGCAGTAAAATATGGGACTCGAACATATGCCCGAACATTAAATTCCGAGGTGCCAAGTCTTAGAAATCAATTTTTGAAAGAAATTGTTTTGCTGAAATATTAATGAAATAAAGAAAAAAATTAATGTTTGAAACCATTCGTATCGGGCCCGTATTTTGGTTCCGAAGCACGGTACAAATTTGTTATAGTATTTGAAGGTTTACTGTGAAATTTGGTGAGAAACGGAGTTCGTTTGACGTGATTCGGACATTCGGTGGAAAAGTTATGAACTTTAAGTGTTCTTGATGAAAATGATGAGTTTTGAGGTTTAATTCATAGTTCACATGTTATTTTCATGATTTGATCGCAGGAGCAAGTCCGTATGATTCTTTTAGACTTGCGTGCATGTTTGGTTTAGAGATCCGGAGGCTCGGGTGAGTTTCAAATGGGTTTGGGTTGTGTTGCGCTCGTTCTTTCTTATGCTTCGACGTTGTTTCTTCAAGCATAAATGATAGCATATTGAACAAATGAGCTCCGATTTTGATTTTTAATGAAGTATTAGATCCGTATTGTAATTACGGACCCGTAGCAAAAAGAATCATCTAATTTGGACATCGTATGAGGACTTTATGGTCATTTTACTAAGATTGCCAGATTTTTCAGGTTACTTACGAAATTGCCACAGACGGAGTATTAAAAATCTGTTCTATTTGTAAATATTAAAACCTACATATCTCCTTCATTATAAGGTCAAGTTGAGTGATTCAAAAGTCTAAATTGACTAGAATTTCACAAGGAATCCATTGGACACATAAAAATCGAGTTTAGGGATTGTTTGACATGAGAAACGAGGCAGTATAGTTGGCAGAAAAATATATATAAAACGGGTAGACTTCTTCTTCTTCAAATTTTCAAACCCCACAGCCCTAGGAACGAATTTCTTCACCAAATTTCATCCCCAAGTCATAGGTAATCAATTCTAAACTTTACTCTTTCAATTACCCATTGTTTTTCATCACTTTTAAATCAAAAACTAAGAATTTTCATGGTAAAAATTGAGAGTTTGGCTAGAATTAGGGAATTTTGTAAAAATCAAATCTTTATCTCAAATTGAGGTCGGATTTCAAAACTAATTGTATATTTGGGTTCGTGGGTGGATGGGTAAGCCTAATTTGGTCCGAACTCCGAGTTTAGACCAAGCGGGTCGGGGTCGGGTTTTCACTTTTTTTTAGAAAACTTAGGAAAAATCATGCTTTCAATAAAGTTAGTTCCTTTAGCATTCATTGATGATATTGAGTTAATTATGATTATATTCGAGCAAGTTAGAGGTGAATTCAAAAGGAAAAGTCGTAATTGAGCAGTGAAGAGTATTGGTTTTTTTAGCTGGATTCCTTGTGGTACAAAACGGTTGAGTGGTTTGGCATTATTTTTACGAATTTTATATATATATATATATGTTCATGTTGATTTCATTTTTGATAATATTGAGGAAGTGATGAGGAATGCAATTTAACTGTTTTGTGATTGTTGAGGTTTACGTGGTTGTTTGCTTTCAATTGATTGTTGTAAAGACTGAGCTGGGTTGACAGCGTTACGATGTTTACATATATTCTGGTTGGTTTTTATTCTGAAATGATATTGGTCGAAGCTTACGAGCTATATTGTCTTCTATTTATAATTATTGAGACAAAAATATTATAAAAGACTTGGCCTGAGTTGTGAAATTTATGAATAAATTGATATGATATGTCTGGTGGGAGCGGGTTGCACGCCGCAACAAGGAGTAATAAAGGTGGACAGGTGAGATCGGGTTGCACGCCGCAACATGAGTAATAAAGGTGATATATTTAGGGAGGAGTAATAAGGGAGGACAGATGGGAGCGGGTTGCACGCCGCAACAAGGAGCGATAAGGGAGGACATTTATATTGTACTGATTTTCAAAGAAAATAAAGTTTTGAAAAGCTTAAATGTTTATTTTACTATTCTTTATATATTTTAACACTATTTTTACTTAAAATTAAAGTTTGGAAACTTGAAAATTATTTGAGAATTGGATATAGCTGAGACCTGGAAAGAGGTGTCTGGGTTAATTTAAATTGTTTATGTAGTTATTATTATTTAATTGTTTTAGATTTTCTTTCTTGCCTTGTTAATTATTATTGTGACAGGTTATATTGTTAATGCCCCGGCTTAGCCTCGTCACTACTTCGTCGAGGTTAGGCTCAGCACTTACTCAGTACATGGGGTCGGTTGTACTAATACTACACTTTGCACTCTTTTGTGCAGATCAAGGTACTAGCCATCAGTAGAGCTTACTAGAGCAGCCGTCATTCATTCGGAGACACGAGGTATATCTGCCAGCGTTCGCAGATCCCGAGAGTCTTCTCCTATTTAATATACGCTATTTTATTTTATTCAGAACAGTTACATTACTTTATTTCAGCCCATTATTTGTAGTATTCTTTAGTACTTTGTGTATTGTGACACCAGACCCTGGGTAGTCTTAGAGCTATTTATATACTTAGTTCGTGGTTCGTCTTATTTAATTCCTTCTTCTTTTATATTTAGAGTATCTCATTGGAAATCATTTAAATTAAGTTTACTTTAAATTTATGTATTTAGGCTTAAGTAAATAAGCAAAAGAAATTAGTTAATCGAATTCTAACATTGGCTTGTCTAGCAAGTGTCGTGTTAGGCGCCATCACGATCCCTAAGGTTGGGAATTTGGGTTGTGACATATATGGGGTATTGGTATATTTAGTTGAGGCCCCATGGGATCGGGATGATTTCGTATGGCCGTCGGGGAGTTAGAACTTAGGAAATTTTGTTGTTGTTGCTGCTGTTTCTGGTTTTCCGCACCTGCGGAAGGGTGATCGCAGGTGCGGCGATCGCAGGTGCGATTTAGTGTAGCAGGTGCGGAGTTTAGGAGGCCTGGGGTCTTATCGTAGAAGCGGATGGAGAGTCGCACCTGCGAGCCCGAAGGTGCGGAGGGTCGATCGCATGTGCGGACTGGGAGCCTTAAGTGAAGTCCGCAGATTCGGACATTTAGTTGTAGATGCGGGGACCACAGATGCGGACCCCCTAGGGCAGAAAGTATAAATTCCAGCCTTCACGAAATTTGGGCTATCTTTCCACCATTTTTGTTCGGACTTGGAGCTTTTTGAGAGGTTTTGAAGAGGGATTCAAGGGGAATCACTTCGATTCTATGGTGATTTATAACTGATTAAGCATGAAATTTGTGGGATTTAAGGGTTAAAATTGGGGAATTAGGGCTTGAAACTTGAGACTAAGAATTGGGTGATTGAGGGGTAGTTTTTGATGAATTTGGTATGTATGGACTCGTGGGAGGATAAGGATTCCGTTTTTGTGATTTTTATTAGATTCCGAGACGTAGGCCCGGGGGTCAGATTTGGCCAATTTAGGGATTTTGATGTAATTTGACTATTTTCGCGTGGGTTTTGTTCCTTTAGCGTATATTGATGATATAAATCTGATTTTGAATTGATTCGGGCAATTTAAGTCGAGTCGAGCGGCAAGGGCATCGCGGAATAGATTTTCATCCTGTTTGAGGAAAGTAACCATTGTAAATCTAGACCTGAGGTTATGAAACCCCGGAGTTTCGTACTATTTTGATAAATGAGGTGACGCACATGCTAGATGACTGGCGTGTGGGCGTGCACTGGTAGGGATTGTGACTTGGTTCGTCCCGTGGAAACAATTGAGTTGCGTATTTGATAAACTTTATATGATATCCATGTGTTTTAGAAATGATTTTGTTATCTTGGGATGAATGCCACATTTGGGGCCTTGTGCCGTACTGTTTGGACTCTCAGGGGTAATTTACTACTGTCATCACACTGTTTTGATAGAAAATATATATTAACAGTCATGATATATACCTGTTTATTGTTAATCCTGTTCATCACTCTATTTTTTAAATATATGAAAGATATTTTGGGTCGAGTCCCTTGAGTTGTACTGAAATGCCCGAGTGGCTTGTGAGGATGATGACTGAGTGAGTCCGACGGTCGGATTGTGAGGATAGTTATGGATCGGGTTGCATGCCACAGTGTTACATATATATATGTATATATGAAAGATATTTTGGGTCGAGTCCCCTGAGTTGTACTGAAATGCCCGAGTGGCTTGTGAGGATGATGACTGAGTGAGTCCGACGGTCGGATTGTGAGGATAGTTATGGATCGGGTTGCATGCCACAGTGTTACATATATATATGTATATATATGTATATCTATATATATATATGTATATATATATGTATATGTATATATATATGTATATATATGTATATATATATATATGTGTGTGTGTGTATATATATATATATGGATCGGGCTGCACGCCGCAGCGATATAGCGCTTGGGTTGTAGGAGGCCCTCCGGAGTCTACACACCCCCAGTGAGCGCAATCAGCTATATGTTTATGGATCGGGATGCACACTGCAAAGGTTATTATGAGGTACCTATTGAGCGCGAGTGCTGAGTGTAAGTGCTGATCGATGAGAGTTGAGTCACGAGTGACTGAGAGGCTTGCTCGAGGGGCTATATTTGTGAGTGATACTTTGCCCTAGGGGTTTATTTTTATGAAATCACTATTTTCACTCTTCTTTTACACTGAGCCTCTATTGAAAATGTTGAATAAATGTTTTAAACAAGTTTTCATTGGAAACTGGAGTTTTTACGAGATGATCTGAATTTAATTACTAATTTGATCTGGGTATTTCCATTGCTGTTTTATGTTATGAAATTTTATATGATTTTATATTCTCATCACTGCACTCAATCTTTAGTTATAATTGTTACTTACTGAGTTGGCGTACTCACGTTACTCCTTACACCTTGTGTGCAGATTCAGGTGACCGAGCAGAGTGAGAGCTGATCTTTCCCTTTTTGGAGCATACCGTACATTTGCGAGGTAGCCGCACAGTATCCGCAGCCTTGCCTTTCTCCTTCATAATTATTTAATATTTATATTCTCAGACTTATCTTGTATTAAGGAGACAATATCGTACTTTTATTTTCTTTTAGTTGCTCATGACTAGTGACTCCAGGATCGGGATGTGTTTAAATTCTTTACCTATCTTTACTTGTTTTGAAATGCTTAAACGGAAATTTTATGAAATATCGGATAGTAATGAATTAAATGAAAAGATCTTTTATGCTATAAGTAGTGATTTGGCTAGCCTAGTACTGCGATAGGCGCCATCACGACCAGGGTTATTTGTGGTCGTGATAATGTCATAACCCAATCACAAATTTGTCGTCTTTCCTCCAAAGTGACTGTGTAACTTGCTTTGGGATTGAACACCTTACTATTGTTCGTTGTCTGCAAGTATAATTCAGGCCACCGTCAATATTCTTATAAGTCCATTCTAGCCTTGGGGTTATCTTTTGTCTTACCTTTAACATCTATCACTCTGTTGAACAAATTGTCAAAATAATTCTTCTCAATATGCATGATATCAAGTTTTTGTTGAAGAAGATTATCCTTCCAATAATGCAATTCCCAAAATATACTATGTCTCGTCCAATTATGAGTAACACCGTATCCGGGAAATCTAGAAGGTGGAGCCTTAATAACTTTACTGAAGTTCTGGATCCTCTCCCAAATTTCCTCACCTGAAAGTATGGGATGTGGAGAATCATATTCCACTTTATTCTTTTTAATGCATTTTTCATCCTTTTAAACTCATTATCATCAGGCAAGAACTGACGGTGACAATCAAACCATGATTGCTTTCGGCCATCTTTCAAAGTGAATGCTTTACCATTTTCCATGCAGTAAGGACAAGCTAGCTTTCCAACAGTCATCCACCCAGACAACATTCCATACGCAGAAAAATCGTTAATAGTCCACATTAAATTAGCACACAATTTGATATTCTGCTTGGTTGATGTGTCATATGTTTCAACATCATCATATCACAACTGGGGATAATACGTGGACTGGGGATAATGCATCATCATATACATCAATAAAAATTTTCGAATTACGTGGACTGGGGATAATACAATTTAAAAATATATATGGACTAGTCATACACAACTCAGGTGGTATATTATAAGGTGTACGAAAGACAGCCTAGCATGAATATGGTGTCACAGATATAGAAAAAGGAGCGAAGCCATCCGCACAGAAACCTAGCCGAATGTTCCTTGGTTCACTAGCATAATCTAGATATGTCCTAGTAAAATGCTTCCAAGCTTCTCCATCTGAAGGATGACACGTAACACTAGGTGGTCTTCTATTTTCAAAGTACCATCTCACATGAGGAGTAGAACTCATCAACGCATATAACCTCTTAATCCAGGAGGCCTACTCCAGCAGATGACTATACCTGAGCGGAAGCGGGAGCGCATCACTATGGACTTTGTAGTTGGGTTTCCACGGACTCTGTGGAAGTTCGATGCAGTATGGGTTATTGTTGACCAAGTCGACACACTTCATCCTAGTATCCACTACTTACAGATCAGAGAGGTTGGACCAGATCTACATTTGGGAGATAGTTCGACTACACGGTGTGCTTGTGTCCATCATATCATATAGAGGCCCTCAGTTCACCCGCATTTCTGGAGAGTTGTACAAAGTGAGTTGGGCACCCATGTAGAGCTCAACACAACATTCCATCCTCAAACCGATGGGAAGTCGGAGCGGCCAGTTCAGATATTGGAGGACATGCTCAGAGCATATGTGATTGACTTTGGAGGGGAGTGGGATCAGTTCTTTCCCTTGATTGAGTTTTCTTACAACAACAGTTATCAGTACAGCATTGAGATGGCTCCATTTGAGGCTTTGTACGGTTGGCAATGTCTCTCTCCCATCAAGTGGTTTGAGCCTGGCGAGGCTAAGTTATACGGTACTGATTTGGTAAAGGATGCCTTGGAAAAGCTAAGGTTGATTCAGGAGATTCTTCGCACGGCATAGTCCAGACAGAAGAGTTACGCGGATCAGAAGGCGCGTGATGTATCATTTATGGTCAGCGAGAAAGCTCTCTGGAAAGTCTCGCCGATGAAGGGTATTATGAGGTTCGGCAAGAAGGGTAAGTTGAGATAAAGGTTTATAGGTCCATTTGAGGTGTTGAGGCGAGTTGGGGAGGTTGCCTATGAGCTTGATCCACCTCCCATCTTATCAGGATTTCATCCAGTTTTTCACGTATCTAAGCTCAGGAGGTACCACGCCGACTTATCTCATGTGTTAGACTTCAGTACCATTCAACTAGACGAGAGATTGGGCTACGAGGAGCAGCCAATTGCAATTATTGATAGGCAGGATCGCCAGTTGAGGTATAAGAGGGTTTCCGCCGTGAAGGTCCAGTGGAGGGGCCAACCGGTCGAGGAGGAAACTTGGGATCCCGAGGAGGATATACGTAGCAGATATCCACACTTGTTCAGCACTCCAGGTATGATTCTAGACCCGTTCGATGCCGAACATTTGTTTAAGAGGTGGAGAATATAACGACCCAACCAGTCGTTCTGCTTACTAGAACCTCGTGCCCTTAAATAAGACTTTCCGTACTTGTTTTTATTGATTTATGACTTGCGGGGATGATTGGTTCGGGATTTGGATTAGTTTGGGTTGGAATCGGAACACTTGGTTCCTTAAGGTTGGCTTAAAAGGCCAAATTTTGACTCAGTAAACATTTGGAGTAAACGACCTCGGAATCGGAATTTGATGGTTCCAATAGGTTCGTATGATGATTTCGGACTTGGGCGTAGGTTCGGAACGTGTTTCGGATGACCCAGAAGCGTTTCGGCGCCAAATAGTGAAAGTTGGATTCTTGAAGTTTTAGAAGTTCTATATATGTGGTTTGGGACGCGTTTTTGTGATATCGAGGTCTAAATGGAATTTCGTTACCGGTAATAGTTTCGTAATATCATTTAAGACTTGCACACAAAGTTTGGTATCATTCTGAATAGTATAAGTACGTTTCAGCACGTTGGAAGTAGATTGAAGAACTTAAAGTTCATAAGTTTTGATTCAATTGGTTTTAGGGTGCGATTCTTAGTTATTGATGTTATTACAGCGTTTCGATCGCACGAGAAAGTTTGTATGAAGTTGTTAGACTTGCCTGAGTAGTAAGTTTCAGACATGTGGGAGAAGTTGGAGAACACACAAGATTTCTAGTGTTTTTGGCATCTGTTGCAGGTCTCGAAAATGCGAGAAAGGTTTGCATTTGCGAACCTCGCAATTTCGATGAAGGATTCGCAATTGCGAAGGGAGCCGTCCCAGACAGTGTTTGCATTTGCGACACATGTGCCGCATCTGCGATCCAAGCAGAAGCCACATTTGTGACCATTTGGCTGCATTTGCGACCCTCGCATTTGCGAACCTTGTGCCACAAATGCGACATCAGAGGACCGTGTCCATTTCTTTTAAAACAGGACTTAGGCCATTTATTTCATTTCACTTCTACACTTAGGCAATTTTAGAGCTCTCGGAAGGAGGATTTCACCTAGCACTTTGAGTTAAGTAATTTCTATACAACATGAGTTCTATACATAGATTATGGGTAGATTAACATGCAAAAATTAGTTAAAATCTTGGGTTTAGAGTAAAACCTATGGTTTTGATAAAAATAAGATCTAACAACGAAATTTGTTATTGAATATAGTAAAAATCATATATTCTTGATCCTAAGGTTATGGGCAAGGATTTTCTTCAAATATTTTTGGAATCCGGGCACGTGGGCCCAGGGGTGGATTTTAGGAATCTTGTAATTTGGATTAGGTAATCACTCTAATTGGGAAAGTGTGAACTTTAAAGCCTATATTGATTATAGTTTTTACCTTATTATTTGAATAGTTTTGGATTTGTCCGGCTCCGGTTTGAGAGTTTGAGAGAATTCTTGAGCTTGGAAGTAAGATTTTGGGGCAAACTAAGTCTCTTTTCTAACCTTGTAAGAGGGAAATTTCTCCATAGATGAATTTATATAATATGTGATTATTTGTGGGGGGTACATAGTTACTATTCCTGTTATGTACGGATAGTTTTAGGCACCATGCTTTGTGAACACTATTAATTGATAATATGCACTATTTGTATTGGATAGAGATTCATTTCAACATTTTAAGAATTTGAAAGTTTCAAGTAAATTATCATTTTAAACGGGGTTGAGGAGAAACATGTTATGTTTATGTGTAACCGCTTCGCAATTATATTCCGCGGGCGGGGTGATCCTTTCCTCTACTCTCATGGGAGCGGGCTGTTCGCCTCGACAGGTTAATAGATGCATCTATGATTCGCGTCGTTCGACTCTTCGACAGTGCACATTTTATTACTTTTGTTGGATTGGTACGTAAATCCTCTGTATTATATGTGTATGAAATTTGCTTGGCACTTTTCTGTGACTTTAATCTGTTTAAAATGTCTTGAAATATAAATTGTCAACTGAAATGATAGAAATTGAAATGTATATTTATGGAAAGTCTTGTCACTTCCTGTTATTATTTGCTATCTAGCCTTTATATCCATGCTTAACCTCAGCTTAAATATATTGTTTGGCCCTAGTAAGTGTCAGGTCGACCCCTCGTTACTACTTCTTCGAGGTTAGATTGGATACTTACTGGGTACATATTGTTTATGTACTCATACTACGCTTCTATACTTAATTGTACAGGATCTGAGGCAGGTACATTTAACTACCATCCGGAGCGCATTCTTGATATTTGGGTCGAGATTCCACGGTGAGATGCTCCCTTCAGATGCCGTTCAGTAGCGTGTTGGAGTGTCACGACCCAAAATCCTAACTCAGGTCGTGATGGCGCCCAACACCGGGGTCAGGCAAGCCAACACCCAAATTACTAAGGATTTTTCCTTATTTGATTCAACATCCCAACATGTGCCAAGTTTTAAAGCTCAAAACATTAATTTAAAAGGGGTAATTAGCCAATTCTAACCAAAAGAAGTCATAAAGAGGCTTGAGCCAATATATATACAGACCCGTAATCCATAATAACTACCACCTGGGTTCCAGGAACTAGTGTTCACAAATCCTACGGGCATACTAACAGAGTATACAAAAGATATAATAGAACTATCCCACTGTCTGAAAGTAATAGACGGAAAATAACAAAAGAAGACTCCATGGTGCTGCTGAGGAACGTCAGGAGAAGCAGCTCACCGTGTAGTCAAGTCCAACTATCCTCAGAGTCGAGCTCCGGTCTGATAACCAGATGCACCAGCCTCAGAACCTGAACAATTAAGTACAGAAGCGTAGAATGAGTACATAATAAATATGTACCCAGTAAGTATCCAGTCTAATCTCGAAGAAGTAGTGACGAGAGGTCGACTTGACACTCACTAGGGTCCAACAATATAAATTAACAAGGTATGATAACAACAATAGGCATATGAGAATGATAAAGACAGTGAACATTAAAGGTAACTGCAATTCAAATAAATTATGGATGTAAATAAACAATTACTACTTCATTTCCCCCCAAATATTTGTCATTTCGATATCCATGAAATCTTTAACAATTTAGCATGCTCATACGGGATGACGACAACCGGCCTAAGCCATCATAATAATCATATATGTGCACTGTCGAGGGTCGAACGGCCCAAATCATAATGTATCTTTCAATCCGTCGTGGAGTACGTCCGGCTCCTATGAGAGTGGGGGAAATAACACTCCGCTCGCGGAATGTAAATTTGCGAAGCGGTCACAAGCACACACAATATTCTTCATAAATTACTTTCCGGTGAACAATTATTTTAAGTTATCATATTCCATGATCTCTGGGAACAAAGTTAAATATAACATGAATTCATGAAGCATATAATTCATTTTGAGGAAAAACACAAGGCATGATGTGGGCCTAACTACCCAGACATAACAATAATAACCGCTACATACGGACTCTCATCACTTTGTACGTACATAGCCCCCACAAACATTAACACATAGCATTAGATCACCTATAAGAGACAATTCCCTCTTACAAGGTTAGAAAGGAGAGTCACCTCGTGTAGAACCTTCTTCCCGGGTCAAGAACGCGCTCGAAACTCCAAACTCGACAACCAAGGACTCGAAACTAGCCAAATATTAAATAAATATATCAATTTATACTCAAAAGTAGGGAATTCTCCTATTTACTTAGTTATTTCACCTTACTTTGGAAATTCCTAAAATACACCCCGGGCCCACATGCTCGGATTCCGAAAATTTTCGAAGGAATCAATTACCCATAACCTAAGGATCATTAATATATAATTTTTGTATGATTTCATGGCAAATTCCTTGGTAATTCTCCCAATTTTCATATAACATAGGTTTGTAATCTAACCCATGATTTTCCTCTAATTAGTGTATTAATCCACTAAAAGTTCAAGTATTCAACTTAAATTGTAGTAGAAATCACTTACCTCTCAGTTGCTAGGTGATATTCCCTCTTTGAAAGCTCCCAAAAATCGCCCCAAGTGAAGAAAAATGGCTAAAATGGGACTAAGTCCCGTTTAAAACTAACCCTGCCCAGCTGCCCCTTGTGTGCGATCACAGCTGGGGCAGTGCAATCGCAGAAGTCAACTGGCCAAGACCCCCTGAAAGTCTACTGTGCGACCGCGAAAGGGGACGTGCGATCACGGAAAGCTAGCTGGGCGAGACCTATGCGACCGCGAGGGATGGGGATGCGATCACGGAGAGCAACAGCTGGGCCAGGCCACAAATTTACCCAGTGCGGACGCGGACAGGCCTGTGCGATCGCACAAGTCATTTTCTCACCCCTGCCAACTCCTCATATGCGATCGCATTAGTGCACCTGCGATCGCTCAGAAGGAAACCATACATTGAAAAATCTAGTTTAGCTCCGAGGGGTCCGAAACTCACCCGAGCCCCTCGGGACCCCTTCCAAAGGCACTGGCAAGTCTGTATTCATGATACGGACTCGCTTGAATTTTCGGAATGTGAAAAACAACAACGAAACTAAGAATTCGGCCCCTAGAATTCGCTTTCAATGCGCTGAACCGACCTATACTACTCGGAATGACACCAAATTTTGCAAGCAATTCATAAATGACATAACAGAACTATTCTCGATCTCGAAATTCCGTTCGGACCTCGATAACACAAAAACACGTCCCAAACCACAATATGAACTTAAGGAAATTCGTATTTCGCTATTGGGCGCCGAAACACTCCTGGGTCATCCAAAACCCATTCCGAACATACGCCCAAGTCCGAAATCATCATACGAAGTTACCAAAACTGTCGAAACTCGATTCCGAGGTCGTTTACTCAAAATGTTGACCGAAATCAAACTTGGTCTTAGTGGCCAACCTTAATGAACCAAGTGTCCCTATATCCCTCTAAACACTTCCGAATCCCGAACCACTCGTCCCCTCAAGTCATAAATCACAATAAGCCGCTAGGGGAAGTCTCATTTAGGGGAACGGGGTCCTGATACGCAAAACGACCGGACGGGTCGTTACATGGAGTCTTGTTTTGTTTTGATGTCTATTCTATTTTAGGCAGTAGGGTAGATATATATTCCTATAATTTTTTTTTAAAATACAGCCGAATTGAATATAATAAAATACATACAACGGAATACACCATATGACAAGGAATTAGTAGCTACAAGTCAAAAATTAGTTAGATTATAGCTACAACTTGTTAGAAGCTAAACCTCCAAGCTATAGTCGTTCTCTAAGTTCCCCTTTATTTCTAGGGATTTTACTTGTCTGTTTTCTTAATTTGATTCTTAATTTTTTGATTTATCGAAATTTAGAAAATCCAGTTACTTCCTTTAAAAAAGTTTACATTAAGTGAATCGATAAGAGTGGATTTTTATTTTTTGGAAAACTCTCAAGGAAACCCGCAGCCGCTATTACTAGGGCATTTGCTCACTATACAATAGCTCGCACAGGGGCGAATTTACCTTGGCCCAAGAAGTGCCATGTGACACCGCTTGGTTGAAATTTTTTATTAAATATGTATAGATAAGTAAAATCCAAAAGCAAATTAACCGTTATATTTAATAAAGTGACATCACTTGACAAGAATTGGTGTTTAGCTTATTTGGTTAAGTGCATCAATTTCCAAGGAAAGGTCTCAAGTTCAACTTTTGATAGCTTCATTGTTGTTTTGATACTTTTTGAGCCGCATCTATAAATAAAAGCATGTTAGGGTATTTTTCTTTTCCCTTTCATCTTCTTTTTCAATATTGAAATTGATTAAGAACGATTTACAAAATCGAATGAATAATGAGTATTTGTGTAATTGTCTAGTGTTTTATATTAAAAAGATATTTAGTATTATATCTAATGAGGTTGTTGAGTACATTTTAAAAAATAAAATTTCACTTACTATTCTTGAGTTATTTTATTAATATGATTCTAACTATATTCAATATGATGTTGTTATAATAAATTATTATATATTCATTTTTAAAACCGTGACATCTCTTCTAAAAAATTCTGCTTACGCTATTGAGCTCGCAAATCACACAGAAAATATAAATTTTATTAGGCAATTCGATATGACGAACTCTTACCGAGAAAACTGCTAGCTAGGGAAATCGATTAAAAATGACAAGATACATAAAAATGTGAGATGTGACNTTTTATTAATATGATTCTAACTATATTCAATATGATGTTGTTATAATAAATTATTATATATTCATTTTTAAAACCGTGACATCTCTTCTAAAAAATTCTGCTCGCAAATCACACAGAAAATATAAATTTTATCAGGCAATCCGATATGACGAACTCTTACCGAGAAAACTGCTAGCTAGGGAAATCGATTAAAAATGACAAGATACATAAAAATGTGAGATGTGACAAAAATATACAAATGGAGCAAAATTTAAGTACACGACAACTGTATTGCATTAGAACAACTATGATTGGTTCCTTATCAAAGAGACAACTACCTTCATCTTATTTCTTTCTCATTTTTCTTCAAGTCAATGTTATCAAGATAATGCACAAAAACTCTTTTTCTCTTATAAATAGAATTTTATATAGAGCGAACGTCTATCTTTTAGAGAGTTCTATTTTGTGGCTAAGTTATTCTTATAAATAGAGGGGTTTTACCCCATTGTAAATTATCCCTAAATTCAATAAGAATTTTTTCTCTTTCTCTCCAATATTGTTCTTGTTCTTTTATTATTTTATAACACGTTATCAGCACGAGACTCTAATCAATTGAGTAGAAGCTTTGGGATTGAGCATAATGATTGTCAATTCTCCATGAACTTTCTTCATGATTAAATTCTGGATTTAAGGTAAGTATTTTACTTTATTTTTCTCTTTTAAATTCTTGAAATTCTATAATTTGGTTTTAAATGCAAGCAAAAACAATAAACTTTGATTACAACTCCTACAGAGTTAGCAAGAAATTATAACCACCAAAGCAGCAAAATTTCTATACCTTGCCATGATCAAATTCATGTATGATTGTGGGCAAAAAAAAAGTGAAAACCCGTCTCATTGAATTTGCTTCATTCTCATTCCCCTTAAGAGAATGTGATAGCAATATGTGATAAGTATGAAAAGAAGATAACTATTACCGTGAAGGTATCAATGGATGTGGACGTGGTAATAGACGAAATTATAATCGTCATATTTGTGATAATGAAAATAATAAGAATTCTCAAAATAATCTTTCACTATTTGAAAGTTATATTTGTCATCAATTTGACATGAGATTTTGTAAAGCACATATAGATGATGATGGTCCATTCATGATGAGAATGTGACAACATCTGACTTATGCATACATATTCATTCTTGGAAGAATATGAACGTGCTAGTGCTAGTGAATATATCACACTCACCTCTAAAAGGAGGTTGGAGATGAAATAAGAAAATAATTTCATTATTATGGCATGAATGGTCATTGATCATGTACCTATTGTACGCCAAAATATTTTGGCAATGTGATTACTAAAGGATAACACTAACGCAAGAAATAGATCTTGCATATAATTTTGACAATGACCATAATTTATAACTTTCTTTTTGAAAGTAATATTCACCACATGGATGTTGATGAATATGTGGTAGAACCAAATTGATTGAGAGCTCTGGAAGAGCCAATTATTACTATTTTGGAGTAATACAATAGATTATCATGTCAATTTATTATGTTGTAGTAAGTCTCAAAGAAACTTATTAAGTTTCTAAAGTATTCGCAAAAACGATTGGTTATATTGAGACTATAAATAAAGGAAAGATTTAGTATCTTCTATTACTACAATTTGTAGCAGGATAATATGTATGTGAAAAGTTACCCGCTTTATTCTCCAGTTTGTGCTACACAAATAAAAGAATACTACAATAAAGTGGATGTTTATTGATATAAAAACCCATATCATAATAAACTTGGAGTTAATTGATAATTGAACAAGTCATGGTGTAAACCTGAACTTTATCAATATTGATAATTTATTCAGTTGGCATAATTGGTTTAGCCATATCAATTTAAGTATGATGTGCAAAAATGAAAGAGAAGTCACTTGGATAAATATTAAAGAACAAGAAAGTTCTTTACAAATTCTCTTATTATGCGTGTTCTCATTAATTAATAGACCAACTAAAATTGAGATTGAATCCCATGAATGCTGGAAATAGAAAAGGTGAATATGAGCTCATTCACCTGCCATGTATACCATATAAGATACATCTAGAGATGGTTATATGTGCAATTATTATTTTCCCGCAACCTGCTGTTTAGAGCATAATTTCCAGATTTTCTATTCAAGACTTTATCTTGATAAGTTGGTTATATCACAACTGGTTTAGCAAAATGATTTATTTAGTTCCTCCACTTAATAGCAAAACTATTACTTACGAAAACTAAGTTATTTATATCAGTTTGATATACATTATATACGAAGTATATTACATTCTCCTCTCATAAGTGGTTCAGGGTCAGGAACCAAATAATTCCATCTTATTATTATTAATGTGCGGTGTATATTTTGATTAACACCATAACGCACAATGATGGGTTCCAGAATTGAGGAAGAAAGTTAATTTTTCTAACATGAGGGGGAGACATGATAAACAGTTGAGAAAAAGTTACGTAGAAAGAATTATCATTTGTCCATCTATATCCTCTGAATAAGATAATATGAACCTGAAGTTCATAAAAAGATAATTCATTTGCAAAATATTTCAAAGCATGCCAGACGCATTTGCTGACCCAAAGAAAGTAACTATATTCTCATTGCAAATGCTCTTATTAGGTCCTAGAAGGACAAAGTCTATGGTACACTTAAAGCGTATCGACAAATCGGTTCAAATAAACTTCTTGATAAAGAAGATGAGCAAATAATCAAAATGATCATAATAAAGGAGGCAAGTGATCTAGAAGATCACATGACATAACACTTCATAAAATCTCAGGAGAGATTCAGGTACCTGAATATATTAATGAAGGGATCTCTATGTTATGTCTTTATGAAAAAAAATATTGGAACCGATATAAATGTTCGTCGACGATATATATCATAGCGCTAAGTATAGATGAGGATCTTAAGTTTGTCGAATACAGACACAAAAATATTGGCCAAATAGAAGAGACGCAATTCGAATAGAGATAGGCAAAAGATGTGTGAAAATTGCATAATACTGGAAATAAAAAAAGAAGGTCAATATGTTTTTTTTTCAAGTTTTTCTATTCCATAAAACATTCATAATTGTAAAAAAAAGATTGGTTTCATATGAAAGACAAGTATTTGGACCTGCAGTTCAAACACTTGAAAATATAAAGTCAATGATATGTGCAATCAGTTTTCGATATCTTATTTGTCTAGTATGACATGAAAACTTGATATGCATCTAACTAAAGTCTATTATATGACTTATATGACAATTCTTGAAGGATATTGCTAAAGCATATAAAATTCTTGGTCATGAAGTACTACATCCTACGTGCAATTTATGAACATATATATCTTGATATAACTATAAGCATGATAATGTGATAGCGGAAATTTGGAGACACTGAAAAGGCTATTCCACGACATTATATGAAGACATTATATATATACAAGAATGATTTCAAGGTGCAACATATTTATTCAAGTGATAATATGGCTGATTTGTTCACAAAATCTCTACCAACATCAACGTTCAAGAAGCTAATACACAAGATTGTGATGCGAAGGTTCAAGGATGTGAATTGATGCTCTCACCAGGGGGAGTTAATGCGCGTTGCACTCTTTTTCCCTTACAAGGTTTTGTCCCACTGGGTTTTCCGTGCAAGGTTTCTAATGAGGCAGCCAAAAGGCGTATTGTTAGATATGTGTACTCTTTTTCCTTTTCTAGAATTTTTTTCTCATTGAGTTTTATTTTAGTTAAGGTTTTAATGAGGCACATTATTTGTTGAATAGACATTCAAGTGGAAGTGTTATAAATAGAATTATATTTAGGGTGAATGTCTTTCTTTTAGAGAGTTCTACTTTGTGGCTAAGTCATTTTTTCCCCTACAAATAGAGGGGTGTTACCCCATTGTAAATCATCCCTAAATCCAATAAGAATTTTCTCTCTTTCTCTGCAATATTGTTCTTGTTCTTTTATTGTTTTATAACATCTTATTTTTTTCTTTTTCAATTTCAAACCTCTGTTTTAATAATTATAAGCCATCTTATTTTTGAAAGGAAAATAAACCAACAAGTTTAATTAAACAGGTTTCTAATCTTTTAGATAAATACAAAATTAAAAGGCAACTAATTATAATTAACGTAATAAATTTTGCAGGAATTAGAGTCCAAATAGGACTAGTAGTCCTTTATCCTTTTTTTTATCTCCGGTTAGATTGTATTGGTTGTTACAATTCTATACTTATATATATAACACTGTCTTCCCTTTTTCTTTTACTTATTATTATTTATTTATTTACAAATGGCAGAAGCGGGGAGATCTAAAGAAGATGATGAACGTCACGACACAAATGATGTTCCATGTTGTGTTTTAACTCCAATAGAGAAAGTGGACGATTGTTGGGTTAATGGTTGGCTCTTTCTAGGATGTTCATATTTATTCTTTGGGTTTTGCATGTTTATTGCATTTATCATATCACGTGTTTGTGGTATAAAGGTTCCTCTTAAGGATGATTACACTTTTATATTCTTTGTGGGTTTTGTGTGTGATGCTTTATTTTTGTTCTTCATATTCATAATATGTCAATATGACTTCCCATGTTTATCAAGATTAGCGAGACGTATTTTTCGGAATAAAGAAGCAATGCCAGTCCAAATATATCCAACACCTCCGTTAGTCAATGGTAAAGTTAACTATTTATCAAAGGGTATTGCATTATAATCTACTTGAAGCGTTATCCTTTTGTTTTTCATAGCCGTTTTCATTTTGGTAGTCTGATTTCATATTCTTTTGTTTTTCAATCTTAAGGTGTGCAGGAGACTAAGATGGTTCAGGCATGTTAGGAGGAGAAGAACAGATACACCAGTTAAGAGGTATATGAGATTTGTGTGGTTGGGTAACGGCAGAGGTAGACCAAAGAAATCTTGGGGAGAGCTGATTAGGCAGGACATGACGCAGTCAAAGCTTATTGTGGACACGACTCGTGATAGGAGGATGTGGTGATTGAAGATTAGGATAGAACGTTAGTAGGTAGTCAAGTCTATTATTGTTATTTTCAACTATTATAGTGTTTTTTTCTTCACGACATTGTCCAGTGCAATGTGCTTAATTCTTGATCGCCGGCAAATATTTGAAAATTGCAAGGCAAATAAGGATAGCTTTTCTTTTTCCAGAGAAGAACTTTAAGAGATGCTAATCACATTATTTACTTATATCTTAAGGTGAAATGGATCGTGTATGAACTTAATCATATATACCTGAAATAGCAGGTGTGCAAGGAAGGGGCGATGCCACCTTTTGCTAAGGGTGGTCAACAGTCAAAATATTATAAACAAAAATTTATGTTGTGTATATAAATAAAAAATTAATTTTAAATGTATTAAATAAATATTAAAAATTCTTTGTTGGATTTTTTGTAACTTTTTTCAAGTCTGAACACACTTGAAAAAATTTCTATTTTTGTCACCGTATGCAAGCCAATGAGTTTATTTTTGAAGAAAATATTTGAATAAGGTAAAAATCTATACTCCCTCCGTTTCATTTTATGTGAACCTATTTCCTTTTTTGTCCATTCAAAAAAGAATGATTCATTTCTGAATTTGGAAACAATTTAGCTTAAACTTACAATTCTAGCCTTAATGAGAACCTTTTATAACCACACAAATACTCTGGGCCCTTTTTTAACTTGTTTAGGACCACAAATTCCAAAAATCTTCATTTTTTTAAAACTTCGTACCTAGTCAAACAGGTTCACATATATTGGAACGCCAGGGAATATATAGAGTATATAGTATCTTATAAATGGCGTACAAGATATGCAGATTGCTTTTACAGAATAATTATACTCTTCTTCCATTTAGTTTGTCCAAGGTGTACATCCAATTCTACACATCACTCTATTTGATGAGATAGATGCTACGTGACATGCCACCAGTGCCCCTAACTTAACGGATGCCACATATTCTGGTGGGTCCCAGCCTGCATCAAATCACGTTCAGGAAAAAGAGGTTGTCGACGGTGCGACTATGAGGTGAGAAAAACCCTCGCCGGTGATTCTCCTTTCGTGAAGCTTTTCCGGCGAGTTCGGCTGAGGTGGCTGAAATTGCACTACACATGTGAAAGATTTGATGCGGAAGACAAAGAACAATATTGGAGGAAAAACTCTTGCTCTTCTCATTAATTGTACAAGTATTTATAGACAAAAAAGTTAGAGAAATAAGAGAAAACCTAAACCTAGTAGGAGAAGAAAACCTAAACCTAATAGGAG
>MDKJ01271357.1:0-12280 GCA_005239525.1 Nicotiana knightiana | reverse complement strand
CTATATTACTTGTCGACCACGTACACTTGCGTGTGCATTGGGAAATCAACCAACAGTGGTTCTGCTGAGTGAGGCCGAGAGCCTGATTGTGAGGATATGATACGCCATGAGGTGTCTTGATATTAGCGCTTGGGCTGAAGGAGCCCCTCCGGAGACTGCACACACCCCAGTGAGCACACAGAGTGCCGAGTGCCGAGTGCCGAGTGCCGAGTGATTGGGAGGCATGAGTGACTATGAGGTGTTGAGTGACTCATTATGAGAGACTGAGAGGCATGCTGAGGGGCTGATTCTGATACATGTTTTTCCCGAGGGGCTACTTATGATTTTACTACTTTCACTATGAGCTTATGAAATATGTTTTGCCCGAGGGGCCTCTATATGATTCATTTCATTTTCATACTAAATCTTTCTGTTTCAAGTTGTTGAAAATATACATTCTTCAAAGGATTTTTCTGAAGTTGGTTTTAAGGAATGATGATTTCATATATCTATGTTATACTGTTGGAAAGAAAGGTTGTGCATCTTGTTATTTGGTGACACTGATTTTATGTGTTTCTTGTTTCTCAGACCTGATTTATTTTCATTACTACTGAGTTGGTGTACTCACGTTACTCCCTGCACCTTGTGTGCAGATTCAGGTGTTAGGGCAGGGTGAGCTGCCTATCTGTTCCAGAGATTCTCGGAAGTTTGTGAGGTGGATGCATGCGTCCGAAGTCCTGCTCCCTCTCCTGCTTACTATTATAGAATTTATTTTCGTTGAGTTGTCTATTTTATGTAGATGCTCATGATTAGTGACTCCGGGTTCTCGAGGGTTGTATTTAATATTCGATATAGCTTTAACTATTTTATAAATGTTTAAAGGAAACCTTTATGGGTAATCAGTATAGTGAAGATGTAAATGGAAGCTTATTATGATTTGAGTGTAGTTTTGGCTGGCCTAGTTCCACGATAGGCGCCATCATGACTGGCCTAGATTTGGGGTCATGATAAAAGTCTTGTAGATGAATCCTGTATATTTTTTTATATCAGTATTGTATCTTTACCAGCCCTATGTGGAGGTTTAGTTTGGTATTGCTGGTTGTAAAAGTTAGTTTTAGATGATTCAAAATATGGCCTCATCGGCTAGAGTGGAGGATTACCCATCCATAGTTCATAGTTACAGAGTGGTATGCTCGTGCCGAGTATGGCACTAGGTGCCAGCCATGCCTCCTCAGGTTTGGGGCATGAAAAACTTGGTACCAAAGCAGTTCTATCCTAGGGAGTCTATAAGTCATGTCTAGTAGAGTCTTGTTTATGGATGTGTTGTACACCAGGGGTTACCGGGCATTTAGGACTTTTAGTCTTTCTTCTCACTCTAGATCGTGTGGTAGAGCTCAGTTGTAATATCCAAACTCCTAGCTTTTATTTTATTCGTAATACAACGATACCTATATCCAGAAAGACAGTTGGTAAGAGATTGAATGTGTCTATAGAAGAGTTGAGTCAGAAGAACTCGATTTCGCATCATGCTTACGATGATTAAATGTGAGGTCTTCAGCAGATCATGTGTGTACTAAGACGTGTAAGCTTCTTGATAAGGAACCTTTAGGCATGAATATTTATCCTCATATATGGTAAAAAGAAAAAAGAGAACCATAAGATAGACACAACTTTTAACAAGTAAAAGAAGCAAGGTGAAGAAGGGTACGTGGTACCCAGTTAGTGAAGATTATCAATATTTATAATTCAGGCAGAGAAATATAAGATTTCTGAGTTACTTTCCACAGTAACAAAGATATATACTATTGGCCACACCCATCTCAATTATGCCCTATGGGAGCTAACATTTATTGTTAAAGAGAATGATGGGACATCAGGATCCAGCTGGGGTTAGAGTAACCCAACATGGTGGATGCATTGTTATCATTAGCTAGAATTTTTGAAGGATAGTGAAAATGTGGTAATAGATATGTTTGTGAGACACCTAGATGGTGTACGCTAGAATAAAACAGTCAGATATGAATACTAAAGTGTTAAAAAATTTCTGAAGACAGGCAATGGAATCCTACAAGGGATAAATATTTACCTTAGTATGGCTCCTGTCCTTAGTCAAGAGAGAATATTAGGCGACCTGAAGAGCCAGTAGATGGAGAAAGGGGAGCTAAAAGTGAAAGAATCTTTTGTTTAAGTTTTTAGAATAAGGTAATAGACAGAGATATAAGCAGGAGGATAAGTAGATAGTAAATGATGTATAATGAGTAAGATGTGATAAATTGGTGATAACGGTAATTCAAAATATGACAGGATGACAGAGTCTAAAGTAAAGTGAAGGAAAAGCCAACAGGTGACAGGCCTTGAGACCATAAAGAGTATAAGCCATAACTCATATCCATATTTCAAGAAATGATTTGGTGACTCAAACATGATTAATAGAAGGCTAAGTTAGACATATGGAGTAACAGAAATTAGTATGGGCTAGTAAACAAGAAAAAAACCGAACATGATTTAGAGACCAAAGGATTTTATAATAGTCGGCATCATGAGAAATTCAGAGATAACGTTCTGGCAATAATAGAATGGACAACAGAAGAATAACCTTTAAAAGTCACTTAGGAAGGCGCGTCCTTAAACAAAGCAATGTGAGCAGAGTTATGCTTAAGGGACTGAGCGTGCTAGTTACACTAGGTGTCATCCTCATGCATAAGAAATTCAGTTATTCGTGGCATAGAAGGGTTACAGCAAGGCGAGTAAGAGTCAGTGAAGACGTGAAAAGACGTCGAAGATGAAGAGGTAAAATATTTATAAATAAATCTTCATAGCGTTAAATGTTAATACTCCCCTAAAGGGGGGAAGATGGTGTGATATCGTATTAAGTCGGATTTAAGTGGTTCAGGTAACTATGAAATAGTAAAGGAAGAATACGGTAAAATGGCGAAAGGAATGATATTGCATTTATTTAGATCCTACAGATATGCTACAACTCCATAACATTATGCAAGCACGACACCATGGAGAGGCAGTAAGGGTTCCCACACCAGATGTTATTGATAAATAATTGCAAATAAACATTTGATACATTGGGAGCCAGTGCAAAAGGTAAGTTAAGAAAAAAAACATAACCTAAGAGAGGTTATGCAAAATATAAACATGAGCATGGACTGACGAGTAGTTAGTAGTTGATTCAGGAAGAGCTTAGTTATGGGTAGACAAGAGGTCTCAGATAAATCAATAGATCATTCAAGATAAACGTAGTAAAACCCAGCATAGGAAATTCATTCTCGTAGATACGACATCGTAATCCTTGAGAAATATTCAGATAGGAGTTGTAATAGTAGTAAAAGGTACTATATAAGTGTCACAGAAATAAAAGAGAGTTCCACTAGGGAGACAATCGAATTTCAGTTCAGAAGTAACCCTACGAGCATAAACGCGCAGACATAAGTAACTAAGGATAATTATTTGCGAGTAAGTACATCAAAATTTTTGCCGGGTATACGATGTGAAAAGATCCCAACTTTACAATAGTCAGAGGGTCTTCCATAAGTGCTACAATGAAAGACTAGCTGAGGAAATAAGGAAGAAGGCTTCAACATAAGCATAGTGACCTAAAGAGGAAATGATCTTGTAACAACAGTCTCACTACACCATTGTATGCACTCCATAACAAAGTGGCACTTGCCGTGACTATGGAGCGGAAAGTTAAATAAAAAGTTATATTCGAGATCCTATGATTTGCACAAAATTCCAATAGGTGTGGGCACTAAGATAAACCAAATACTTATGCAACAAGTGATAGAACGACAAGGAACAGTAATAGCTTAATTTTAAAGAAAGTTGAGAAGCATGGAAGGAATTATTCGATCAATGACCCAGAGTTAGTTACATTATGAACACACTTAATATTAAAGAGTATTATGTCCATGCAGCATATATGTTGACATTCCTACAGCTATAGGAGAATTTGGTATAAGTTACAAGAAAGAATTGAGTCCACCTCTAAGACAAAGGCATGAATTGTTAGAAGATTATATTATGGATGTTCCATAGTGTCCACCAAAGGCGAAAGTAATAATTAATACCCTGAACCGCAGATCGAAATATAACTTAAGCCTACTTAAAGACTAAGAGAGAAGAGGAAACTAACGAGTTACATCAGGTAAGTGAATCATGAGTCTGATTATTAGACCAAGATAATTATAGAAATCATGATTCAGAACATTGCACAATCACTCCTAATATCAGAGGTACAAGAGATATAGTACAACAGCCATATTCTATAAGGGATATACGATAAATACAATTAGAAGATTACTAGTCTCATAAGAAGTCAATATAAATCTCCCACCGGATTATGTATGCACCAGAGGTACAAGTATTATAGTATAGCTTCAAGTTGTGGATGTGAATTCCACCCACGTGGGAGGGTAGTTATGAAAGAGACGGAAAATACGATGCTAGATTTAAAGGTAAGTAAGGTAAAGGTGAAGAAGGTATGAGATACTCAAGTGCAGAAGGTTGTGAATAATCCAGACTTCAAATAGAGGGTTACAAGCGATGTGATTCAGTATCCACAAATGATAGTTGTGTCGTCAATGGCATATCTACTAGCCTATGGTTTCTAGGTACCTAGAGGTCTAGTTAATAGAGTAAAGAAGAGTTAGAGACGATATAAGGTCTTGCTTGAGGTTCCAAAATAACATAAGGAAATATGTGGTTCTATCAAGTTAAAGGATGGTTGTGAGTGCTATAAATAGATATGTGTAGGTTGCAAGCTAAAGTATGGTAGAGCAACAAAGTTTTAGGTGGACAGGAGTAAGGATAAGAAGAGGCGATTGAGAAGGTGACGAGAATAGGTAAGGCCTCAAGATTAAGACCATCAAAACAAGAGAGTTTATGGTTTCTATAAGTTATAGAAAGCTCTGTATAGCCTGAATAAACTCAGAGGAGTTTAAGACTATGAGAATTTAGAAGAGATGGAAAACTGCCTTGTTAGGAAAATAAGGGTGTAATTGCGATAAATGTTAAAAGGATGACATTTAGGCTTTCAATTGAGTAATTATTCAAAGGGAGGGGATTTCATGAATTGCATGAGATTAGGATACCCCCATAAGATGAATCATATTGGGATGCGATGAAATACGGTTATTGAATTATAGTATCTTCCCTCGCTAGATCAGGCAAATAACTTCATATATTCCCCTATGAGATGTGAACCCTAGTGACAACATATTATGTAAGAGGTTTCAAGTTATCAGTGGTAGATTATATATCAACATTAAGGTGAATCAACAATAGATGGATAGAAGTTCCAAAGTAAGAGATGAGATTTGGTTGTCATTCTTAAGATGAACAGTAATGAGGAAGCATTAAAGGACTTAGATTTATACGTATAAGATAAGCAACGAGAGAGTAACTTGGAGTTTGGCAGCAGACCTCGATAATAATTAATAAAAGTAAGTGTTATGATACAGTATGACCTACCTAGATCCAGTAAAGCCATAAGGATAGATATCTGAGGTTATGAAACAAGACATAGCAATAGTCGTAAGTTCGACAAAGTACCAAGCGAAGGACTTCGGTACACCTATAGATGCCTAGAGGGATAGCTCGACATAGTTCTGTATATATTCACAAAGTCAGGCCTAGATATTGGATAAAGGCCAGAGAAAGTAGGAGAGAAGAGTTGCATAGGCTCTCATACAAGGACAGAGTCGTACAGGCAGCATGAGAGAAGGTAGCAACAATTACGAGATTGCAAGAATTCTGACCATATGTTGTGGTGTGAGAAAGGGGCCTAAAGGGGGGAATGCCCAGGCCTTTGGATTTATTTGTAGAAAAATGGCCTAGAGGGAAAGGACGATATTAAGTTATTCATAAAAGCTATAAGATATGAGACTGGTAAGTGCAGTCAACATTCGAGGATGAATGTTCTTAAGGGGGGAATGATGTTACACCCCATATTTTTGTATGTGAGAGTGTCGTAAGTCAACTTATGTGAGCTCATAAATGATCATCTTTGGAAGTACATAAATTAAGTTAATAATATTACCTTTAAGGTTACAAATATTTAAGATCATGGATAACAAGTACCAAGAGTGTTGAAAGGCTTAGAAGCTAAACCAAATGAAGAAAATAAGTTTTGTCGAAAGTCGACAAGTTGAGAATGTTATAACATGTACTTTTGCAGTGGGACTAGGGTGATTAACATGCTAAGGAGGTTATGCTATGAGTTATTTTAGTCATATCATAGTAGTGTGTTATTTTTTAAGTGAAGCGAGTTGTGGAACAAAAGTTTGCAAAGGTCATCACAAGTTACATTCATAAATATGCAGAAACTTAAGTCAAATGTAACTGAGCTTTTCTACCATTATAATTTGAATTACGAGAGATAAACACATAATATTGATGATATATGAGTCTAGTTTCTAAATTATTAAACCGTTCATCGATACGACATCGGAGTAGAGAAATATTTGCAGTTTCACGAGACTGTGCAAACGGCATAGGTGACAAGTAGGTGTGTCACTAAAGCATTTTGAGAAATACATTTCGCATATTATATGAGGTATTTTGGGACATATAATATACCACATTGAAGATATTGCAATTTTGTTTCTAAGTCTCTTAACCGTTTATTCATACGACATCCGGATAAAAAGATATAAACATCGGAAGAAGGGTCAATGCTAGGGTGCCAAGCTAGCACCTCTTTGACTTTTCAAAAGTTGATATATATAGGATTTTAAATCGTCTTTCTCTTCATTTTTCATAGAACACGACCAGAGAAACCTTGAAAACGTATTCTTAAGCTCTCTACAAGGTTTCCAAAGAAGATTAACATCCCGGGTACGAAATCAAGAAGCAATAACATTAGAACGATCCCTACGATGTAAGTATCGCTATATCGCCTCTCATTTTCTTTGCAGTTAGAGTTTTAGAAGGTACTCAGTAGTTAATAAAACACCTAATTTATGTATTAAAAATTTTAAATATCAAAGAAGGTTGATAAATTTGTTTCCTAATAGTTAGAACTCACGAGACGGTGATTGGAAGTCGTGAGTTCGATTTATTTCACTTTTAGTGGACTGTTTTGTAGTCAACTTGTGTTGGCCTCTTGTGCTGGTGTATTATGGAGTTTTGGAGGAGGATAGGTGTGGATAAACACCACATAATTACGGAATAATGTGGTTGTCATTCGTCGTTACATTTTTTTAGGTGGCTTGACACTACTTTAGTTTTCATTTTATGCATAAAGTGAGTAGGGTGTTTGGGTTGTTTTGTGGTATATTGTGATGGAGATAAGGTTGGAAAATGATGCATACATTTTTTTTTATTGTCGTGTTCTGGTTATTTTTTGTATATGGTATTGGACGAGGGCCTTGTTACAGGGGAGAGGCTTCCCAAATCTATGTAAACGAGCTACTAGTTTAAGTTGCGGACTTAGCCTTTACTCAGCACTGATTTTGAATCTCCTTATATTGCGTAGAGTGAGTTGAGTTGTTTGAATAATTGCTTGGAAGGTAATAAGTACTCAACGTAGTTAAGGTATGTTAAGGCTAAACCTTTCCTTCATTTTGGCATGATCCCGTAACCACATGAGTTTGATAACGAGGCATAAAGAGAAGTTCTTATTCCTGAATTTATGTACATTATCCTCGTCTCATAAGCTACAGTATTCTCCCTTATCGGGACTTTATATTCAAATATGTATTGCCTTCTTTCAGTCAGGAGAGCAGTGAGTTCATATATATAAAGTATTACAATATTTTCACCACCACCAAGCTATAATCGGTGGGAAGGCCCCTATTGGGAAACCTCTTATCAGATGGTAAGTTATATACCGAGCCTACTGTGGTCGAGCGCCTATGAACGAGCCCAGAATGGCTGAGACTTACAGATCCTAGTGCGCCTATAAGCGAGCCTACTACGGGATAGCAGTTACACACACTGAGCCTTATAGGGTTGGACAGCTATTTTACTTACTATATTGAGAGAGATGAGCCAGTATCAGCAGGTAAGCATATCCTCAGTTATATTTGACACCCTAGTACTTTTAGTTATTATACTATCAGTTCAGTTTCATCTTTCAGTTATTTGGTTGCCATACATACTCGGTATATTATTTCATATTTGACGTCCCTTTTGCTGTGGATGCTACATTTCATGCCTGTAGGTCCTGATAGACAGGTGGATATACCTTCCTAGCATACAAAGTCAAACATCAGCTTAGTTGGTAAACTCCACTCCCTCGGAGTTACCATGTCTATATCTTGGAGTCAATTTTGTATATATAAGTTCGATGGGTAGGTCGAGGCTCTGTCCCGGCCATGATACAGTTCAGTTATCCCTAGAGGCTTGTAGATGAGTCTTGTACATTTTTTTTTTATATCAGTATCGTGTCTTTACCGACGTTATGTAGAGGTTTAGATTGGTATTGCTGGTTGTAGATGTTATTTTTCAAATGATTAAGAATATGGCCTCATCGGCCAAAGTTAAGGGTTGCCCCTCCAGAGTTCAAAGTTACAGAGTGGTATGTTCGGGCCGAGTATGGAACCGGGTGCCAGCCACGCCTCTTCAGGTTTGGGGCGTGACACCATCCTAGAGTTAAACAATGCTCCAATATACCCTTAACCACTACCAAATAATTTTTCTTCATAGGTTTAAGCTCCAGTGAGGCGTTTTCAGTGTAAACCAGCTACCATAATACAACCTACCACAAAAGTATACTTCTCTCTTACACAACATATGAAAAACATAGCTATAACCTATTTTTTCTGAAAAGATAACTTGATCATAACATGATACATGTAGAAGGGTTACTGATATTCATAAAGGTTCACCTTAATGAGACTGTTTCATGTAGAGAGACCTAGAGATGCAACTAATAGTTAAATACATACATAAATCTCTCTTAGCAATGACTCACAAGCTTCTCTTCGAGTTGGCAAACACTTACATAAAGAAGGAAATCATTTAAACATTTGAACTTCACATGCTTCAGCTAAATGGTGGAGGATTAAACTATGACCTTTCAGGTTTGTTCTAGTTAGAATTATCAAAAAACAATCTAGACTACAGAAACAACAAAATACAGAAAATAGTGTAATAGAGATAGAGATCACAACAGAATAATTTGAAAGAATATATGAAGTCTAGGCAAACATGAGAAGTCATTAGGGCACAATAAGGAAACTTAATCATGTAGATTGTTTGAAATCAGAATGAAATTCACTAAGATCACAGAGCAACTCAATCAACTCCAATTGAAGGTATTCAGAAGTACAGAAAATGGCCACAAATTGACGGCACATTATCATGAACTAGAAATAACATCTATTATCGAGAAACATCCTAAACAAACATAATCAATATAAAGTTAATAGCGTGTTCGTGATACTTGAATAAAACAATCAAAAGAGGAAAGCTGGAGGTGCACTGACCTTCTCTAGGGCAACAGACCAAACATAGATTCATTCTAATTGCTTAGGACCCAAAACTTCAAGCTTGAGCAGTGTAAGCACTCATAAACGAAGAGAGAAAACCAGAAATCAATAAGAAAACCTAATTATTTTATGAAATCTCAGTGTTGCTTTTTCTGTTCGTGTTAGGTCTGGTCTTGTTAGGTGAGAGCATTGAAGGCTCCTTTTATAGTGGCATTCAATGCCTCTAGGGTTAAACAAAATTCAAATTAGATAGTGGAAGATGACGATGAGTTGATGATGTGAGATAATCAAGTGAGATTATAGAATAGTAGAGTGGTAAATAGCGAACATTTTTTACCTGAGAAGAGAGATTGATCGTTAAAGGTAGAGGACCATCAGTCAAGACTAAAAACTTAGAGGTCACTACATTAGACCTCTAGGTAAAGAATCCTCATAATGAATCCTCTGAAAAACTCCATTCATGCTCCGATTTGACGTTGCAAGGGGGGTTTAAGCAATTTGAAGTTACACCTTCAAGCTAAGGTTTCAGATTTAAGGGGTTTTGATTTAATCAATAAAAACGGAAAGTGAATCACTGGTCTCATAGCCTAGGGAAAAAGTGCATGGTTATTCAAGTTTGGATTTGAAAGAACGAATATGAAATGAGTGCTTCAATTTTACTAGCCACGTCTGGTGATTCAGATTTGAAGAGCAAAAGGGGAAGGTCAGCAGGATTCTCAGATGAGGAAGCGAGGAAGGACGAATTGGTGAAGGGTTTTGTGACCTTGCACTGAGTTCTTCAAGTTTCCATGACTGATGGGGTTGTAAGATATGAGATAAAAGAGAGAGTTTTGTGAAAGGAGGGCCACTGGTCTTGGGAGAGAATGATCAGGGTTGGAGGTTGTCTCTATGTTTAAAACGGGAGATAGAACGGGAACCTTTTGATCATCGTGATCAATGGCTCTGATATTTCGGAGATAAAAACATTTATCGGGAAAAAAGGTGACCATTCGATCTCTTTTAATACAACGGCGGAGATAAATCACTTGTGGAAAAATTAGTTTAATTGTGAATTGTTGATTTTTGGATCAACGGTTCAGATGTAGTGTGTTTCTTGTGTGAGTGTTTGAAAGCGATGACATAGCACACTGTGATTGGTTCAGATATGATGGCATGGATTGCCACAGTAGAAAGAGAGGGATGGACTTAGACTGGGTATTTTGGTATTGGGCCTGGGTCTTGGGCTAGTTTTGATTTAAAGAATGGTCAATTTGTGTTTAATAGAGAATTGCAATTATAGCCTTTGGCCACTTTTATCCCTTTTATAATTAAATTAAATAAGCTTAATAATTTTCAATAAAATGCAGTAAAATTGTTATATATTACTAACTATTTTAATTAATTATTTATAAATACTTCCTTTTTGAATTATAGCATTAATTCCAAATTATTAACATAGTAGTCTAATTAACTAGAAATTAAGGAGTAATTTGTCAAATTAGTTATAAGGCCTATGTGATGTATATAAGAGTTATTTTAATAATCTTAAAATAGTAAGTAATTTATAATTACATAATACTAATGCTAGGTGATTAATTTCTAAGCTAATAATTAAGTAATTTGTGGAAATAGGTATTTATTACTGAAAAATACTTTCAAAATATTTATTATAAATTAGTAAGTATAAGTAAGTTCATTTTAAAAGGGAGGGTCAAAATTGGTCGTCAACAGCAAGTACCAACGCAAAAGCAATGCTATGAACCTATCACATATAGTACAACCAAGACACACGAATCCATCACAAAGGATCATATCCCAACATAACTTTGCTACAATGTGTGGCCCTATCCAAACATCGGCCCATATGAAATACCTCAAGCGTCAATGCTTTAAATCGGTAAACAAGCATTTCGACATCAAATACACGAAGTGCATGATCATAACCATGGAGAAACAGATAGCACAATATACCAACCATAACCAAGGCACAATCAGCCATTCAACACTCCAATAACCATCTTGTTCGAATTTCACCGCACGCCCCAAACAGAAATGCATCTAATATGCATGTAACCAACAGATCACAACTCATTGTAGCATAGAAGAGTTACATATAAAACATATCAGACATGAATAAGATCAATTCTAACGGAATGGAACATCCCTCAACAATAGCAATACGAAGTGAACCAATCTGACCCAAGTGTACAATACACATCCTCATTAGGCCTACCAATGAGCCCCCAAATCAACCTCGATCATCCACAGATAGATAAGTAACCCTCCGAAAGTCTAAAATGACCTAACCATAACACATACTACCATCTGGCCACGTCTTCACAGTCCACAACCACGAAACAATCTGCTTTTGAGAACTCCCAGTCTCCAAATCCATAGAACACATGAATCACCATAGTTGATCCCTGCTCCATCCCTCGAATGTCTAACACATCTCTCAGACATGATCATTCCATGAGGAATACTTCTATAATTCTTTCGTGCTACATAGCAAAAATCTGAATATCAACAGGCGAGTATCGCAATACCAATGAAGCATCAAAAAGTCAAAAATCGATGCGCCTTTTGAATGCACACTCTTCTAAAAATAGTGCCAACGTTTTCTCACCATCTGAAATCGTATGTTCTTCATAAACTCATGATCTTCCTTTTGAAACTGAATCGTACACTTGCACCCATGAAAATCCCAATCTTACACCACGCGCGACCTTTATCAGGTCATCATATGAAAACACGGTAAACTCATTATCAACACTTGTCATGACCCAAATTTCCCTCTGTTGGGTATCGTGATGGCACCTAGTCTTAGGGACTAGCTAAGCCTCACATTTTCACTCAACAACAACAATAATAAAGGAATT
>ML435209.1:76089-87875 GCA_005239525.1 Nicotiana knightiana | reverse complement strand
TATATATATATATATATATATATATATATATATATATATATATGTATGTATGTGTGTGTGTGTATTACAGATACATATTTCTAACGCTGCCATACGAGTCTTATGAAAACAAAAAAGCTGAAAATCTATTCTACTCTCGGGACCAGCTCCCTCAAAGGTCCCTCGGACCAACTTCCACGACGACCTTCTTCAGCATCAGCTCAAGAAGAAAGGAAAAACTTCGCGTCGATCTCGTCCGCCTCGGCCTACTTTATTTCTTCCGATAGGTCAAAGCCCCTAGAATGTATCTCTTCGAGGATCTCTCTTCGAGACTTGCATCGAGAACATTCATCGCCCCTCCTCTCTCTAGTGAAAGCCCCTCTCGGCTTGGCCCGAGCATCGGCAGTATCTTTCAAGTAAACAGACATTTTCTTATCTACCTTCATATTCAGAAGATCATCCTCGAGCTTGACAATCTTGCTCAATTGGATTAAGCTATCATCTCGGGTAGTCGTATCTCGAGGGCAGCAGCCTTGCCCGAAGCATTCCTCTGACTCAAGGACCGAGTCTGCTACAGACAGTTATCGACTACCACCAATCGCCCATCAAGAACAGAAACCTAAGGGTTTATTTTAAAAGTCCAAAACTTCAGACCAATTATCAACATACATCACAGTCTATTCCAAAAAGCAAAGAAAAGACAAGAAATTGCAAAAAACAGAGGCCTTTATATATAATGGAGATTCACAAAGGTATATTTTACAAGGCTCATGCCTTGAGACCTTACACAAAGAAGAGAACAAGTAAAAATCTAATTTACCTTCTTTGAGACCTGGTCTGTCGTTATTATCAGAACTTTGTCTTCTTCCCCCCTCCCCTCCCCCTCCCCCTCCCTCCCTCCCCCCCCCCCTCCCCCTCCCTCCCTCCCCCCCCTCCCCGAGGACTCTGTCTTCATCAAACCTCTCGGGACTAGCATCGGTGGTATATGTAAGACGGTACCCATTCCCTTCAGAGTATTTTCCAATGTCTCGCAAACGGATTCCCGGGCCAAGAGCATTTTTGGCTACGTTTTCGCCAGTATCACGACTAGTCATGCTGCCCCCCTAAATTAGGAAAGCACTCAAGAACTTCAAGTGGGAAGTTATTAAGATCCCCACAGGAATTTTCACCTAAAAAATATCACATATATGTGAAGTTACTTGGACTCGGGTTCAAGGAAAAGAAGAATTGGTGAAGCAGTTTTCAACAACAAGATTTATCTGTGACACGAGGAAATATCTTCAAGTTATCTTCTTCCCGCCAAGGAATAGCCCGACTGGCTCTATCAATAGCTATATCTCATTCAGATAGAGGGATTTTTACCTGCACCCCCTTTTCCTAACAGAAATCAACCTTCTCCTCTTCAATATCAATCGATGGACCAACATATCAAGGTATGGGTTCGCGTCGACCCGTTACCCACAAAAATTTATCAGCCTCAAGATCAGATGATGTTTCATAAGGTACAAGTAGGCACTCCTCAACGCGAAGGGAACTGTCATTGTGCTCTTAGAAGAGCATGAACAAGAAGGGGTTTTCTCTTTTTCAGGAACCGATTTAGAATTCTTGGCCATAGTTGTATTAGCATTTCAGAATGAGAAGAAGAAAATTGGCGAAGAAAGAAAAAGCTGCTAAGTGGGGGTTTTAAGGTGTTACAAAAATTTGAAAAAGAAGGGTTGGAATATTTATTGAGGTTTTTTTTCAAGCGTGTTAAAGAAGTTGAAAAGTCGGTAAATAGCGATTCAGGGATTTTTTGAGAATCGTGCTCTATCCAACCTTCCTATCACATAAGCTAATGACCTCACGTGACTGACGTCATGATGAATACATCGAGGATCCAAGAATTCAATACCGTTCCTTATCATTTCATTCTAAGAAATGCGGGGACTATCTATATACGGCTAAAATCGGAGAGCCCGATTTTAGGATCATCTCGACGTTTAGAAGGCTGGAAGGCCCGAGATCTGGTATCAATATGTATCGAAGGTCCTCGACCTAGAGGTCGTGCGTATCGAAGGTCCTCGACCTCGAGGCCATGCATATCGAAGATCCTCAACCTCGAGGCAATGTGTATCGAAGGTCCTTGACCTCGAGGCCGTGCATATCGAAGGCCAACATGGAAAGGCGAGAAATTTCCAAGGGGCACGTGGTTAAAGCTGAAAAAGTACAAAAAATAGTACATGCCCGTACCCTACCATTAAATGGCTATACCGGCCATATCTCTTTACATTAACGACGCATGTACTATGTAAGGATTCACCCTCATATATAAAGGGGGCCCTTGCCACTTTGTAAGACATATGATGTTCAATACTAGAACAAGAACATCATCTTCTCTCTAATAATAACACTCTCTACAATTGCTTCATTATATTATTGTTTCTCATTTATTGTGTCCTTTAATTATTCTTCATTTATTACTTGTTATTGATCATAAATAGGCCATTCTTAAGGCCTGCAACACTATTTCATTGTTATCGATAGCCCATAATCAAGCTCGACCTCGAGGCCTACCTGACCACCCTCGAGACTGGCCTCTTCGAGACCTGGTTTGCATAATCTAGTTCTTTTCGCTCTTATTTCATTTTTTCCGCTTCATACTCAACATTTATTGCCTAAAAAACTAGTATTAGAATAGATCATATATTTTTAGAACCACATAATCAAATATAATTATAATTAGCATTTTCAAGGTAAAAAATATACATATATCTTATACTCATGTAGTGGCTTTATGTAAATGTTGGTTGACATATATCACGTCTTTATGAGAGAATTGATATATTGACATCTGATAGATTCCTACTATTTACAAAGCATGCCTAAATTCTATATGTCTGATATCTCTAGCTTTCATATCTACTTGATGATACCATGCATTATTTTGTTCATTACTTATGCTTTCACCTGTTTATTGGACTATTATTAAGTGTCGATTCCGACTTCTTTCCACTACTTCTTCGAGGCAAGACTTGAAACTTACCGAGTACCATAGTTTTGTACTTATAACACCTTCTGCACATTTTGTATAGGTACTCATAATACCAACTGAGTAGGAGTGAGTATTGGAGAAACACATTAAATCGTCCTTCCCTACTTACTTATCTCTTTATATGTATTTTCTTTTTCGGACAAATGGTGTTATTCAGTTGAAACTATTTACTCTTGATAGATGCTCATGATGATGTAACACTGGGTTTTAGGCATTTTTGTAAGATAGTTATTGTAGTGTTTGAGTAGTCCCTTCCTGAGTCATTTCTTATGTATCGTGTTCAAGTGGTGGCTTATTGGCGCGATGTGGTATCATGTGAGACTGTTGCTCAAGATTGGGGTGATTGGTTATTTGAACAGCTCATACTAGGTGAGACGATATTATTGGATCAGGGATCAGGGCGATAAGATTATGTGATATACATTTAAGGACAGTTACCATTATTCAGTTCATAATGAGGTGATGATTCTAGTCAAGAGGAGATATTCAATGTTTGGTTAACTCTGCAATGGGTTAGAAATTTCTACACATCTCCTTCATTGTGGTGGTATCGCCAGCATTATATCAGGATGTATATATATATCATAAGGTGCATTGGGAGGATTAGATTCGTGAAATTTTGGCTATTAAGGTTCAGGGAGTGTCATTGTGGTCAGATGATGAGTTATGCGGTGCATGGTGCTGATTCAGCAAAGGTATGCAGTCATGTTCTGGTATGTTGTGTGGTAGTTGATACAGTGTTTATATATTAGAACTAGGCCTGGCGGAGAAATTTCAGGTGTTGGAACTCGATTCTGAGCTTATTATGTGGATAAAAGAAGAAATCTTCATATTTGATCAAGCTAATGTACTCAACTGGGTTGTGGTAGCACGGGCAGGTGCGCGAGGTGTTAAACAATGATTTTAGATAACTCCAGAGCAGTTCTTAGCACGTTCGAGGACGAACGTCTGTTTAAGTGGGGGAGAATGTAACGACCCGACCGGTCGTTTTGAGCTCTAGCGCGTCGTTCAGCGTTTTGAAGTCATGAGCAGCTGCATTTCAGGTATTATGACTCGTAGGCATGGTTGGAGTTGAATTTCGGGAAGTTCGGAGTTAAATTGGAAAGAAAATTCTCATTTCAGAAGCCTTAAGTTGGAGAAATTGACTATTATTGGAATTTTGAGTAAACGACCTCCGAATCAGGATTTGAAGGTTCCTGCAGGTTTGTATGATGATTTCGCACTTAGGCGTATGTCCGAATCGGGTTTTGGATAACTCGGGAGCGTTTCAGTGTGTATTGTGGAAGTCAGAATTTTTGAAGAAATTTCCTAAGTTTGGCTTGAAGTGCATTTCAATTATATTGATGTCCGTTTGCGATTTCGAGCCTAGGAATAGCTCTGTATGGTGATTCTGGAGTTGGGAGCGCGATCAGAAGTGAATTCGGATGTCTGTAGGTCATTTTGAAGTCATTTGGCTAAAGATAGAAATTTGAAGGTTTTTGAGAAATCCGACCGGAAGTGGAAATTTTGATATCGGGGTCGGAATGCGATTTCGGAAGTTGGAGCAGGTCCGTAATGCCGAATGTAACTTGTGTGCAAAATTTGGGGTCAATCGAGCGTGATTTGATAGGTTTCGGCATCGGATGTGGAAGTTTTAAACTTCAAGTTCTTAAAGTTTGAATTTTAGTGTGAGCCGTGGTTTCGATGTTGTTTGATGTGAATTGAGGCCTCGAGCAAGTCCGCATTATGTTTTGGAACAGGTTGGTGTAATTGGACGAGGTCCCGGGGGCCTCGGGTGGATTCCAGGTGGTTAACGGATCAAGTTTGGAGCTTGAAGAAGTGCTGAGATTGCTTTCATTTGGTGTGACCGCACCTGCGAGGCTTTGGCCGCAGGTGCGGCTTTGGCGCCGCAGGTGCGAGATTTTGGTGGCTTGGCTGGGAGCGCAGGTGCGATGTATTTTCCGCACCTGCGAAGGCACAGATGCGGACAATGGGGTGCAGGTGCGAGTTTTGGCTAGAGCTGAGGAAGCCGCAGGTGCGGGAGTTTGGGTGCACCAGCGGGAGCGCATGTGTGAAGATTGGATCGCAGGTGCGAAAATAGGCCTGGGCAGAATGTTTTAAAACCGAGATTCTTGGCTCATTTTCTCCCATTTGTCTTTGGTTTGGACGACTTTGAGGAGCTTCAAGAGGGATTTTCATCATGCATTACTAGGTAAGTAAGTTCTTCATGTTTTTAAGTTAAAGACAAGGTTTATGCATGGAATTAGACATGAAAATTAGTAGGAAATTGGGATTTTTGGAGGAAAAACCTAGAAATTGTAATTTGGATTTTTACCACGAATTTGGGCATGGAATTTAGAGTAAATTGTATATTTGAGCTAGTAAGGCTATGGGTAGAGTTTATCTTCGAGAAATTTCGGAATCCAGGCATGTGGGCCTGAGGGCATTTTGGTCAATTCACTGAGTGGAGTTGAGAAATTATATAATTTGAATTGTTGCAAATATTAGAGTATATTTTCATTGGTTTGTCGTTATTTGGATAGTTTTGGGGAGTTGTGCGTCCATCGGAGTCGCCGGAAGGGCTTGGAAGCCGGTTATGGAATTTCGAAGCGAGGTAAGTCTCCTTTCAAACTTTGTGAGAGGGAATTATCCCCTAGATGAACTAATTAAATATGTGCTACTATATGCGGGGACTACGTACGCACGAGGTGACGGGAGTCCGTGCGTAGCTACTATTATGCCATGTCCGGGTAGTCTAGGACCCACTAGCATGCCTTACGTGTTGTACATGTGATCCTGCCAATAATATTAGGCTGTTAATGCTACTGAATCGATAATTTATTTCCTAAGAAGACTAGAGTGTACCTTTCTTAATCAGTTAGAAAGAGAATTGATTCCTCCGCGGATAATTGTATTCTTGATAAGGTTATGTCATTGAATATTATTAAACTTGGAAAATGAGTTTCAAAACAAAGGTTTAAATGCTATTTTTTGTGTTCCTTTAAGAAGAATTTTACCACTTTCCTGAGTAACTGCTTTCTTGATAAAAATGTGGACTTATTGTGTGAATATGTGTATCTATGGATGCCTGAGTCGCATGTATGATTCGCAAGCAAGATAACCCTGTATGTATGTATAACCGCGTCGCATGATCAATTCGCGAGCAGGGAAGATAGATGCATATATGGTTCGAGCCGTTCGACCCTCGGCAATGCACAATTTATTATTGTTGGTCCATGCCGTTCGACCCTCGGCATTGCTTGCGCATGATATTTACTACTTATTTGCTGTGATTTTACCTAATTACTGGCTTGGAAATTTTAAGTTGTCGACAGAAATGACAGAGATTTAAAGTTATTAATATTTTGGAAGAAGTTGTTCTTTTCCGTTGATTATTTGTTATTTGATTAAATCATCTATGCTTGATTATTCGTTATTGAAATGACGAAGATTTAAAGTGTTAAATGTGGAAGGGTTGATATTATTTATTCCTGATTTTTAGTAAATTGCCTATGACATTCATGCTTAGTGTCTCACTTGATTATTCTAAATTGACCTCTAGCAAGTGTCAAATCGACCTCTCGTCACTACCTCTCTGAGGTTAGGCGGGATACTTACTGAGTACACGTTATTTTCATACTCATGCTATACTTGATGTGCATTTTTATTGCACAAGTACTTTCATAGCGATGTGGCTGGTTTGGAGACTTAGGCGAGCTACATCATCCGGAGGCGATCCGCAGCTGATAGAGTCTCCCTCATATTGTATTTATTTTCATTTTAAATTCCTTGTCCAATTTGTATTTCGGACAAGCTTTGTAGTATTTGTGAAATTCTTAGAATTTGCTCATGTACTTGTGACACTGGAATCTGGGATGTGTATGCGATGTATTTTATAAAAATGGAATATTAAACTGTCGTATTTTACTTAATAGATTTTTGTTTAGTTATTACGTAATAAGTTAAAGGTAATGAATTTCAAAAAATGTTAAAACAAGAATTTATTTCAACTAATTAATTAATGATTGGCTTGCCTGACGATGGTGTCCAGCGCCATCACGACCTTAATAGATTTTGGGTTGTGACAGTCGCTCAGGCAGGTTTACCTCCTGCAGCACCAGCCGCCTCTCAGGATAGGGGAGGAACCCAAACTCCCGCTACTCGCACTCCGGAGCAGATGGCTCCTCCATTTCAAACTCCAACAGCTCAGACAGGTGGGGTATTTCAGCCGGGTGTTGTGGCTCAGATCGGTGATAGAGCAGCTATGTCTGTTGATTCTTTGTGGAGATTGGACATGTTCACCAAGTTGTTTACTACTACTTATAGCGGTGCATCTTCAGAGGATCCCCAGGACTATTTGGATAACTGTCACGAGGTTCTACGGAACATGGGGATAGTGGAGACCAATTGGGTCGACTTTGCTACTTTTTGTCTGTCAGGTCCCTCCAAGACTTGGGCCCAGTTCTCCTATTTTTTTCTGGAGAAGTTCTTTCTTATCGCTCAGAGAGAGGATTATCGGAGGCAGTTTGAGTGTCTCCAGCAGGGTTCTATGACCATCACTCAGTATGAGACCAGATTCATTACCTTTGCTCGTCATGCTATTATGATACCTCCCACCTACCGAGAGAAGGTGAGGAGGTTTATTGAGGGACTAGCTCAGCCGATCAGATTGCAGATGGCTAGAGAGGCAGGGAGTGATATTTCCTTTCAGGATGCAGCCAATGTGGCCAGACGAGTCGAGATGGTTCTATCACAGGGGAGTGGTCAGGGGTCTGACAAGAGGCCTCGTCATTTTGGCCGGTTCAGTGGTGATCGTATTCAGGATCGACAGTATGATGATCTTTAGTTGTGTGTCCTTATGGACACGGTGCTGCACAGTGGTGCCAAGCAGGTTACAGTTGGTAATGATGGAGTTTTACGGATGCAGGGTCGTATTTGTGTGCCTAATGTGGATGAACTTCGTGAGTTGATTTTAGAGTAGGCCCATAGTTCCCGGTATTCCATTCATCCGGGCGCCACAAAGATGTATCAGGATTTGCGGCAGCATTATTGGTGGAGGAGGATGAAGAAGGACATTGTGGCATATGTAGCTCGGTGTTTGAATTGTCAGCAGGTTAAGTACGAGCATCAGAGGCCTGGTGGATTTCTTCAGCAGGTTGAGATTCCTGAGTGAAAGTGGGAGCGTATCACCATGGACTTTGTTGTTGGGCTCCCACGGACTCAGAGGAAGTTCGATGCAGTATGGGTTATTGTGGATAGGTTGACCAAGTCAGCACATTTCATCCCTGTGGCAACTTCATATTCCTCGGAAAGATTGGTAGAGATCTACATTAAGGAGATTGTTCGTCTTCATGGTGTGCCCATGATTATTATTTTCGACTGAGGTACGCAGTTTACCTCGCATTTCTGGAGGGTAGTCCAGCGTGAGTTGGGCACGCGGGTTGAGTTGAGCACAACATTTCATCTGCAGACGGACGGACAGTCCGAGCGTACTATTCAGATTTTGGAGGATATGCTCTAAGCCATGTTGTTGACTTTGGAGGTTCGTGGGATCAATTCTTACCATTGGCTGAGTTTGCCTACAACAACAGCTATTAGTCGAGCATTCAGATGGCTCCCTATGAGGCATTATATGGTAGGCGGTGTCGGTAGCCGGTTGGATGGTTTGAGCTGGGAGAGGCTCGGTTGTTGGGTACAGACTTAGTGTAGGATGCCTTGGATAAGGTTAAGATCATTCAGGACAGACTTCGTACCACTCAGTCCAGGCAGAAGAGTTATGCCGACCGCCGAGTTTGCGATGTGGCATTCATGGTCGGAGAGCGGGTGTTACTTCGGGTGTCGCCCATGAAGGGCGTGATGAGATTTGGGAAGAAGGGATAGCTAAGCCCTAGGAACATTGCTCCTTTTGAGATCCTTGATAGAGTGGGAGAGGTGGCTTACAGACTTGAGTTGCCACCGAATTTATCAGCTATGCACCAGTGTTTCACGTGTCTATGCTTCGGAAGAATCACGGCAATCCATCCCATGTATTAGACTTCAGCAGTGTCCAGTTGGACAAGGAGGAGCCGATAGCCATATTAGACCAGCAGATTCGTCAGTTGAGATCGAAGAATTATCCTTCGGTTCGTGTTCAGTGGAGAGGTCAGTCTGCCGAGGCAGCTACCTAGGAGTCCGAGCCCGATATGCGGAGCCGATATCACCATCTTTTCCCCGATTCAGGTACTTTTCTATGTCCGTTCGAGGACGAACGTTTGTTTTAGAGGTGGAAAATGTGATGACCCAAAAAAGTCATCTCTCGTTTTATAAGTCAAAACTGTGTTCCAAGGCATTAAAAACCTCCTTTTTCTTTTCTTACCTCGTTTTGCGTCTGCAGTCCGGGCGTATATCCGGAAAGCTGTTATAGGAAAAATTGAGGAAAATGCTAAGTTTCTTTTAAATAGTAATATATGTGAAGTATATTAGTATTTAAGTGAGTTGAGTGCTAGAATTAATTATATGTATAGTTAGTTAAATGGAAGATTGTAGGGTAGACTAGAAATTTATTAGTACTATTGACTAAAGTAGCATGTGGTCACAAGCCATCGGATTTGGACAAGTGGTAATAAGTGTCATATATCTATACATGCAAAGATTTGTGGTGTCTCCATGTAATAAAACGTTGGACAAGGGATGACACATGTAAAGAGGAATGATGCGAGGCTAGAATGCATAGTTTAACATATAATATACCTTACATTTGAGGTGCGTTAATGATAAAAATACACTTTTTATGTGCTTAATGGAGTTTATTTCATGTGTAGGTGAATTGGAGATGGAAACGGAGCTAAAGGGATGCAAATACGTCGAAAATACGCTTAAGGGTCGAAGAGGAAACACCCGGGCGATAGCCGGGCGACAGAGCCCTACATCCTGACCCTACCTGGCGTTAGCCAGGCCTTAAGGCTGAAACGCCAGCCCTACCCTGGCGTTAGCCAGGCGTTAGGGTTGAAGCACCAGCCCTACCCTGACGTTAGCCAGGCGCCAGGGTCCAAACGCCCGGGGTCCCAAGTTCGGTCAAATCCGAGTTTAAGTGTTTCCCGGTTGAAATAGAAGTCTCCTACACGATTAGGATTCGCCCTAAACATATAAATAGACTCCTAAAACACAACTTAAAGAGATTCGGAAGGCATTCGAAGGATTCAAGGAGAGAAAACCATTGAAGTGCCAAAACATTGATTTCTACATCTTGTATTCATTACTTTATATTTCAATTATGCAATTTATTTTAGTTTTGATTCTTATAAACATGAGTAGCTAAATTCTTTAGTCTAGGGTTTTGGTAGAACCCGTTGGGGATGAATTTATTGTGATATTAATATATTTTGGTTGATTATTCTCTATTTGTTCAACTACGTTCTTGTTGTAGTTGATTGAAAGGGCCCTCAATTAGCTATTCCTATTTATTATGTATCTACTTGAGAGAGAGTGCATATTTAGGTAGTTGTTTGAACAACATCACTCCCGGAGTATAGACGAAAGTCGTAACCGAGGGTTTAGAGGTTAGATTAGAGATAACGATACCTCGGGTGTAATCTAAAGTGAACTGTATTGCGATCTAGCTAGCGTAACTTGAGAGAGTGTGTCTAGTAAATTATCATAATTACTTGAGAGAAATTTATGATAGTTAGAGCGTTCATGATTGATAGAGATAACCAATTAAACTATAAGAAATATCAAAGGAAGAACTCACCAACGGGGGAAACCATAACCTTAGACCTTATTTATCATTGTTTACATTATATTGTCAGTTAATTGCTAGTTTATTATTATTGTTAGTAGAATTAGTTAAACATCACCAAATTGATATTCAAATGTCTTGAGAAACTTGATTAAACAACAGTTTAGTATTTTATAGACATACGTAAATTCCCTGTGGGATCGACTCTGGGCGTAATACCCCGGATTATATTTGCAACGCCCGCTTAGTCTTCTACAATACATAGTTGAGCGTGATCAAATTTTGGCGCCGTTTCCAGGGACTTAACGGTATTATCAATTAAGTTGAAAGAAATACAAAATCCTGAAACATAGTCAATTTTCTTTAAAATTTTCGTTTTCACATTGAAAGTTTAACGTTTGCTAAGTGTTGCAGGTGCATGCCTAGAAACTCATCAAGGACTGGTGAAGTGATTGAAGCCTTATCAGACCCCGAGAAAGTTTTCAGGACCATAAACCGGACCAACCGGAAAAGCAAACATCAACCACAAGTTGAACAAATTTAAACCGACATGGAAGATTCACACAACCGGAATAATCATGGGGATGATGTAGTAGACCCAGTCGCTCAAATAGGGGCAGAGGCTCCTTTATATGACTAGACACAACCCACAGCTGAGAATTTGGTCACAGTGATACTGGTTCCTCAGATACAGGCCGAGTCCTTTCAGATTACAAATAATATGCTGCACTTATTGCAGAATAAAGCGCTATTCTCAGGGTCGTACATTGAAGACCCCCAATAGCATTTAAAGAACTTCCTGTCAATTTGCAAAACTCAAAGGCAGCCAAACGTCACTCAGGAAGCAATAAAACTGTTGTTGTTTCCATTCTCAGTGACTGGCGCTGCCCAGACTTGGCTTAACTCACTCCCCATCAATTCCATTACCACATGGGAGGAGTTAGTCAAACAGTTCGTGAACAAGTTTCATCCACCCAACAAGACTGCTCAACAAATTGATGAAAACTTGAGCTTTAGACAGAAACCAGTTGAAACACAACAAGAGACATGGGAAAGATTTAAGAGTATGCTGGTTATTAT
>ML435209.1:0-72604 GCA_005239525.1 Nicotiana knightiana | reverse complement strand
TAATTGTGCTTAAAGAAGCATGGGGTAATAACATCGATGTGGAGGTGGAATTTGGCTTATTATGAGTTTGAGGTTGTATGCGAAAGTATGTGTATTAAAAGTGCTTAGGGAGGTGTAGTCACTCTATATCCAAATGTATCCTACCCGTCCCGCAGCCTACATTACAACCAAATAAAGTCCTACTTGATCCTAGACTGAATGAGCTCAATTAGTAGAGCATTACACTACGGGCAAGCCTATGGTACATCTTGTGTGGCACATGAATGTTTTATTTCTGAGAGTGAGTGAATTCTTTCAATTTTGAGTTCCTAAATGTTCTTAAATTTTATTATGTGAGGAATTAGCTCTTTGATTTGGTGAGGGCATATGATTCATGACGGAAAGGTAATGTTGTTGACCTCTAAGTTAGAGTAGTTACTGAATTGTGAATAGCGCATGGTATTTGTGAGTCGATTATTGAGGCGAGGATGTCACACCTTTGNGATGAAAACAGAGCTAAAGGGATGCAAATACGTCGAAAATACGCTTAAGGGTCGAAGAGGAAACACCCGGGCGATAGCCGAGCGACAGAGCCCTACAGCCTGACCCTACCTGGCGTTAGCGAGGCCTTAGGGTTGAAACGCCAGCCCTACCCTGGCGTTAGCCAGGCGTTAGGGTTGAAACGCCAACCCTACCCTGGCGTTAGCCAGGCGCCAGGGTCCAAACGCCCGGAGTCCCAAGTTCGGTCAAATCCGAGTTTTGACGAGTTTAAGTGTTTCCCGGTTGAAATAGAAGTCTCCTACACGATTATGGTTCGCCCTAAACATATAAATAGACTCCTAAAACACAACTTAGAGAGATTCGAAAGAGATTCGGAAGAGATTCAGAAGGCATTCGAAGGATTCAACAAGAGAAAACCATTGAAGTGCCAAAACATTGATTTCTACATCTTGTATTCATTAATTTGTATTTCAATTATGCAATCTATTTTAGTTTTGATTCTTATAAACATGAGTAGCTAAATTCTTTAGTCTAGGGTTTTGGTAGAACCCGTTGGGGATGAATTTATTGTGATATTAATATATTTTGGTTGATTATTCTCTATTTGTTCAACTACGTTCTTGTTGTAGTTGATTGAAAGGGCCCTCAATTAGCTATTCCTATTTATTATGTATCTACTTGAGAGAGAGTGCATATTTAGGTAGTTGTTTGAACAACATCACTCCCGGAGTATAGACGAAAGTCATAACCGAGGTTTTAGAGGTTAGATTAGAGATAACGATACCTCGGGTGTAATCTAAAGTGAACTGTATTGCGATCTAGCTAGCGTAACTTGAGAGAGTGCGTCTAGTAAATTATTATAATTACTTGATAGAGATTTATGCTAGTTAAAGCGTTCATGATTGATAGAGATAACCAATTAAACTATAAGAAATATCCAAGGAAGAATTCACCAACGGGGGAACCATAACCTTAGACCTTATTTATCATTGTTTACATTATATTGTTAGTTAATTGCTAGTCTATTATTATTGTTAGTAGAATTAGTTAAACATCACCAAATTGATATTCAAAAGTCTGGAGAAACTTGATTAAACAACAGTTTAGTATTTTATAGACTCAATTGATACGTAAATTCCCTGTTGGATCGACTCTGGGCGTAATACTCCGGATTATATTTGCAACGCCCGCTTAGTCTTCTACAAGACATAGTTGAGCGTGATCAAGGAACTTTAATGGGCTTCCACATGGCATTAATTTGGCCAAGGGTGGAACTAAGTGTCATTGCACTTAAAGTGCATGGCTGACATATGTAAAGTTACTTAAAGTGCATGACTAACATGTGTAAAGCTACTTAAAGTGCATGGCTAACATGTGTAAAGCTACTTAAAGTGCATGGTTAACATGTGTAAAGTTAGTGACGAGTCATTGGGTAAGCTTAAGGCTCCCAAACGTGGTAGCAATTCAAGCTCAACATGGTGACTCTTAAGTGCATGAAATAGGTGGCAAAAGCTAGTAAACTTAGTGGCTTAGTCATCCCAATAGGTGGGGGGCACAAACTATGATTTTAAAAAGACCTTCATCTTATATTTTACTAGCAAACGGATGAAAGCTTCAAAGAGTAATTATAAAATCATATAGTTCCATTCTCTTTCCCATCTCTTAGAAACATTACCATCCAAATCACAAGAGAGCAGATAAACATTACCATCCAAATCACAAGAGAGCCTCAACCAAGCACATAAGAAACGTTACCAAATCACTTTCTAAGCTAAAGAACATAGCAACGTTGTTGAAAAGCTATTGAGGAAATGTTTCGACCATGATTTTCTTTGCATACGCAACGTGATTTTGTTAAGATTTTCATATGACTTGTTCCATGTTTTGTCGCAATTAACATGTGTTAGAAGATTGTCAAGAGAATAGACTCGAATACAAGTGAATCGGAGGCGAATTCTAAAGGGAAAACGGTAATTGAGGCTTGAGTTTGGCCGTGGAATTCGAGGTAAGTGTTTGGCTTAACCTTAGCTTGAGGGAATAGGTATTGTGTCTTATTTGCTAAGTGTTAGTGTTATGTTCAACATATCAGTGTGGTGACGAGTATCTATACGTTGGTGTCAAGCATGCCCGTTAGTCGAATATTGTGATTTATGTGATTTTTCATTAAGCACTACTTAGGTTAAATTTGATAATTATCCATGATGATAGCATTTCATTGGTATTTCCTATTGTTGAGTATTGGTTCAAGTTGAGAATTTCTATATGAAGTTAAACAACTAAGTGAGATTGGTTATAGATGTTTCCCTTGCCGGGATGATATTGATTCTACTGTTGTTTTCCCTTGCCGGGACGTTGCAGTTTTTATTATTGTTTATGTTATTGCTTTCCTTGTCGGATTGTTGTTGTTGTTGATTTGTTTGGGTGAGGAAGAGTGTTAAAGCACGAATGGTGATGTCGTGTATGATATTTGTGAGAGAGTGTAAAAGCACGAAGGGTGATGCCGTGCCATATTATGAAATTAAAAGCACGAACGGTGATGCCGTGCCGTTTCTATTGATTTATTGTGAGGATGATAGTAAAAGCACAAAGGGTTATGCCGTGCATTCTATTTATTATTTGGTGAGGATGAGAGTAAAAGCACGAAGGGTGATGTCGTGCACTTGTTTTTGTGTTGTTACTTCTGTTGTTTAAATTGACATCTAATTTGTTGCTTTACTTCGTTATTTCCATTACTTGATATTTCCTCCCCTCAGCATGTTCCCCTTTTCTTTGTATTTAGCTGCTTACTTTTTGTTGTTACTTCTGTTACTTAAATTGACATCTATTTGTTGCTTTACTTTGTTATTTTCATTACTTGATATTTCCTCCCCTCAGCATGTTCCCCTTTTCTTTGTATTTAGCTGCTTACTTTTTGTTGTTACTTCTGTTGTTTAAATTGACATCTAATTTGTTGCTTTACTTTGTTATTTTCATTACTTGATATTTCCTCCCCTCAGCATGTTCCCCTTTTCTTTGTATTTAGCTGCTTATTTCTTGTTGTTATTATTGTCTCCGTATATGATTAAACTACACAAGTTTATTTGATTGTCGTGTCCTAGCCTCGTCACTACTTTGCCGAGGTTAGGTTCGACACTTTCTCAGTACATGAGGTCGGATGTACTAATGCTGCACTCTGCACTTTTTGTGTAGATCCCGGTACTGGACCCTTCGGACCATAGATCGAGGTTGCTGCCTTCACTTCAGTGGAGACCCCGAGGTAGTCCTGCAGGCGTCCACAGGCCTTAGCGTCACCTTCTATCCTATTTCTTTCCTGTCTTACGTATTTCTAAGACAGTAGTATTTTGTTGCTCGGACCTCTATTTGAAGTATTCATAGACAGTCGTGAGATTGTGACACCAAATTCTGGGAGTTGTTATTATGAATTTTGTAATAGTATTTAATTAAATTGTTAGATTCTATTTCTTCCGCACTTTTATTTCTGCTGATCTTGTATGTCACTAACTAATTGCTAAAAATAAAGAAACAATATAGAATAATCGGTAACGTTGGCTTGCCTAGCGGGTTCAATGTTAGGCGACTTCACGGTCCCGAAAGTGGGAAATTCGGGTCGTGACAATTCTACTATATCGTTTGATGAATACAATGTTTGGATAAATTATATTATTTGCCGTTGTTTCATGATTTCATGCACCAGCAATATGAAGAATGTATTTGCAATATTATAAAGAAAAATTATGATACGAGATAAATTTATTATATAAAAAGGTAGGGTAAATGATAAAATAAAATTATTTAATAATAGTGAAGGGTGAGATGAGAGAAAAAGACAAGATAACGACACAACCACATCAAATCGGTTATTACATAAAGTGACATATTTTGTCGTTACGTAACGACGGATTTAACGATACGATACAATAAAATTTAAGTAACAATCAAGACAAACATTGTACTTAAAGTAACAATACGATACAATAAATTTGTCCTAAATTGCCAAGTAGCCTAATATGATGTTGCTAATCGGCTTAATGTGGGGACTTTTTCGGGAGAAGTTCAAAAATAGCCAGATTTACAAGTGGTCATTCAAAAATTGTCATAGTTTCAAAGTAATCGAAATTTAGTCACTTTTCATGTAAAGATAAATCTGAACGAAAACATTGTTCAAAATTCGAAAAATGCTCCAACATAATATACTGGAATTCCAACATAATATAGTGGAACTCCAACATAATATACTAGGATTCCAGTATAATATTCTGGAACTCCAGCATATTATACCGGAGTTCCAATATAATATACTAGACTTCCAGCATAATATACTGGAGTTCCAGTATAATATATACCGATCCAGCATAATATGCTGAAAATTCGTACATAGGTGCACCGATCTCGAGTATATTATGTAGGAATTTTTCGTGTTACAATAAAATAATAACTATTTTTTAATAACTTTACAAATGTCGGTTATTTTTAAATGACTTTATAAATAGGGGCTATTTTTGACTACTAGCTAGCTCCTTATATTTATGGCTTTTTCCTCTCCTTCTAATATAAATATATATATATATAGAAGATGGGCAAGGCAATTGAACTCTCTACACTTACTTTCCATTCGAACTCCTTATATTTCTTTCTCCGGCGAACTCCTTATATTTCTTCCTCCGGCGAACTCCTTACGATCCCTTCTTCCGGCGAATCGGCTTTGTGTATGTTCTCTTTCTCTCTGTCGATCGAATGTGAAGTATTTCCATGCTTTGTGTCTTCTCCGATTGGGTTAATCTGATAATGACAGCTGTCTGTGATTGTCACAACTTATTAATTAGCCTGAATGAATCCTGAACGCGAGTACTGATACTTTTTGTTTTGTAATTCTTTATTCGCTTGCTTACTTCGTTAATATGTGAATCCGAAGATGTTTGTACTAATCTGCTACTTTGCATTGCTAATCTTGTGGATATTTCTCCAAAGAATAGGGGAAAAAGAAGAACAAGGATAAGGCAGTAAATAACCTGCCATTGATTAATTACTAATCAGTTTTGTGGATATATCTCACTAGAAAGAATAGGACAAAGATACAGATGAGGCTATAAGGATGTGAAATATTAATCATTGTAAACCATGTTTTATTTGTAGGTCTTCTAATCTTCCATTGGGTAACTTTTTCGCTAGAAAATAAAAAGAAATGGATACAGAATTTGAGATATTAAGCATTGTAATGAGTGCTTTCACTGATTTTTACTAGCTAATATGCAATTCTATTCTATGAATTCACTATTGTGATGACCTGCTAAATTTACTAAAGTTGTGATCTGCTATATGAATATTTGGATACCCAAACTAATCAGGATTTGCTACTTATATTAATATAATTAGGATTCTGGATATTACACTCAGGAAAATAGGATGTAAAGAAAAGGATAAGGTATATTATATGAAATGTAAACCATTGTAGTGTTTAGTGCCGCTTATGTTTTCTTTTGGTAGTTTATTGTAGGGACCCCCTCTTAAAATTTGAAACTTCGGTTACATACCCCCATGCAGAGTAGTTGAAGTAAGAGAAGTGGAAAGTGGGAATCAGTGTCAAAGTTCAAGGGTGCCACACTGTAAAATTAATAAGGATGCACAGGAAAGTACATCATTGTGTTGGCGGGCATTTTACTTCAGTATGAGTTCAGTCTGTAGTACAAGATATAGTTTTCATGCTAGTAGCCTCTTGGAATAATAGTCCAATGCAGGAGAGTTAGCTAGTTCTCGACATGTCAATAAGCTGAACATATAGAAATGTTGAATAACTCATTACTAGGTTTGACCTATACATAAAAAAGGAAAGGAGAAGCAAAAACTCGTTGCTATTTCTGAAACAAGCAACAGCTGAATAACCTTGACCTTTCAGTTTAATTTTTTGATGATATGACACAAATATGCTGCTTATAAATTATATATGGAGAAATTCAAATTAACAACCACTGAAACATACTTCAAAGCTTTTGCCATACGGGAAGAGAATCAGTCCCTTATTCATTCAGAATTGTATTCTACATAAATAAGTTTGTGAATCTTAATTGTGAAACCCCAAACTAAAAAGAGGTGGCTAGTAATTAAACTTTTGATAAGAAATCTATTGGTCCCCTTACCACTGGAGATTTCAATGCATGCAATAGAAGTATAGAACTGTATTTTATCTATACATGTCCGCGGAGTTATGTTTTCGCTTCATGCTTTTGGGCTCAAAATAGACTTTTAAAACCTAAATCAGCGTTCTTCTCTCCAACTCAAAGTTCTTTTTTTTCAATAGCTTATTGTTCTTTCTTTCTTTCTTTCTCATTTTTTCATTCAGGAACAACACTATTGGTGATCTACAGAAGCAAAGCTGACCTTATTTGGGTTTGCTGAGCAGTTCAATGGGCACTATTTTGAATCATCCTTATATCTAGGGATATTTGTAACGTAAAACAGTCAAGATTCAAAGTTTCTGTAATTGTAACTTTGCTACATTTATTTGATCTGTGCAATTTTGAAGAAGTATGATGGCCTGAAACGGATTGATGCCTCCCATGTCTCTTCTTTCCCTCTTGAATTTAGAAATTTGTAGATGTTCATTGATTACTAATTTAGAAAGAATTTGGCATCTTTAACTTGTGTTGTTTGATTGACTGAGCTTTGAGAAATTCTCTTACTACTTCATCAATGGAGAGCTTAGCGCAACTTGAAGCATTGTGTGAGAGGCTTTACAATTCACAAGATTCTGCTGAGCGAGCTCATGCAGAGAATACCCTGAAATGCTTCTCAGTAAATAGCAGCTATATTTCACAATGTCAATACATTCTGGACAATGCATCGACTCCTTATGCATTGATGCTGGCTAGTTCAAGCTTGTTGAAGCAAGTGACAGAACAGCGCCTATCTTTGCAGATCCGGCTTGATATTCGTAATTTTCCAGTTTGACTGCAGAGTCTTATGCCTGTGTTCCTAGAATTGTTTCTTCTTCTTCATCCCCCCTCCCCCTCTACTTTTTTTTTTCTTTCCCTTTTGTCTATATTATTTGCAACTTACTTTTATGCTGCTTTGGTATGTCATCTTTGTTTCTCATGAAGTTAGAATATATGAAGGTAAAGTAGAGGTATTTTGGCATCGTATTTGTGCTTCTATTTAGGAAAAAAGTGAAAGGTACAGGCGGTTACTTTTTCCGTACTTTTATGGTCTCGAGTCCGTATTCTACTGCTTGAATATTCTGCTGCTTGTAGAAATGTAAAGGTTCTGCCTGCCATAAACTAGAAATGTTGGAGTACGGAATTCTTACTCAAACCATTGTAGTGGATGATCTTGGGAGTCTTCTACTTCAGTTGGCATATAACGTGGTCGTGCTTATTTTATACTTCTGCTGTTTCTGTGGTTGTAAAATACTGATTACATACCTCTCACACATGCATTACTGTTACGTCTAATCTGCTAGCTAATCTGCTCCTTTTATGAAGGTAACTATCTCATAAATTACCTGGCAACAAGAGGAACCGACTTGGAGCCTTTTGTAACTGCATCTTTAATTCAACTGTTTTGCCGAGTTACGAAGTATGGTTGGTTTGAGGATGACAATTTTAGAGAGGTGGTCAAAGAATCCACAAGCTTTCTGAATCAGGTAATGATCTTTAACCTCTTTCATGATCCTTTCTATAGGTAGAACTACTGTGAGCGGTCTAAACTTCGATCCTTGTTTCTTTCTTCATATTGTAAAGGGGAGCAAAGCCCCTTTTTTGCTCCCTCTATTGATAGAAAAAGGGCACTCCTGCGGTCGTTTCAGTGACTCATACGGCTTTCCTCAGCTCAGTCTTTTTGGTGATCTTCTTTTAACCTCTAGAGTACATGATAGGGATGGGGGAGCTGCACAATATGATGGGTTGAGGACCTTTAAAGCTTTTTTTGCTTGTATCTGGTTTGTGAAAATTCAGAACTTCTTGGTTCTATAATTGGAATGTAGTATGTTATCTTCTGGTAGAGTCTTCTTTCTGTGCTCTTCCTGTTTTCCTTCTCTTTGAAATGTGCAAGTAACTACGTCTATACTGCTAAACTTTTTGGCCACGCCTTCTTTTTGCTGGAAATTTCTGAGATTTCATTTTCCATAGTTGGCATCTTGTTTTTTGAGACTAGTGCTCATGGTTGGCCTGAGTCTTCTTTTCTTTGTTTTTGGTTTGTTTTCTAGCTATATTCACTAGATTTTACCTGCAGAAAATACCATCTTTTTGTGATAAGTGATTAGTCTGGCTCTGCAACTGGGTTGTAAAAATTGTAAGTTGCTTGGGCTTTGTGTCTGATACATTGTAAGATCTTGGTTTGAACTTATATTGCTTGGATCCTCCAAAACTTTCACCGCACTTGCGTTGCATCCTCCAAAACAATGGAATTTTGAGGATTCGACACAGGTGCAACGGCATTTTTGGAGGATCCAAGCGGTACAGGCCGGAACATGACAACAAAACAATCTAACAGATACATATTGGAGAAGTTAAAGCAAGAAGGTTGTTCACATGTAGGACATGCTAGAAAAACTAAGCTTCAACCTTGAATGCCAAAGAAACTCAGTTTCAATCAGCAAAAATGACTGAGGCCTTAATAATTACTTCCTCGGTCCCAATTTATGTGTCACTCTTTCCTTCTTAGTCAGTCCCAAAATGAATCACTTTTCCTTATTTAGAAATAATTTATCTTTAGACTTCCTGCTTTACCCTTAATGCTACACAAATATCTATAGTTTGTTTTAGACCACAAGTTTTGAAAGTCTTCCGTTCTTTCTTAATTTCTGTCCCGAGTCAAACACCGCCATATAAAATGGGACAGAAGAAGTATTTGCTGAGAGTAAAATAGGAAGAATAGAGTTTATCTTACCATTCTAAAAAAATAGGAAGAAAAGGATGAGAAGTGATGGAATAGCTTTGATTATTCCCTCAAGCGTAGTAGTTAAATATGTTACAACTTTGGTGAACTATTTTAATGCATTATTAAGTAGCTAAGCAGATTGACGGAAATTTATCGAGAGGAAGAAAGTTCTTAGAGAAAGTGTATCATGGGTGCCAAGATCTTTGGTGGGAGTTGGAGTAGAAAAGAATTCATATTAAGAGTATATAAATGCCATAAAAGATATGTATGAAGGAGCCATCATTAGTGTGAGAATAGAGGTAAAATATGCAAAAACAGTTTCCCATAACTGTTAGTTTACACAGGGGATTGGTGTTGGGTCGTACTCGTTTATTCTGGCTATGGATGAGTTAAAACATATAGGATGAGGTTCCATACTGCATACTATTTCCGTCAATGCTGTGCTAATTGACGATATTGGCGAGGGTGTCAACCTAAAACTTGAACTTCTGGAGAGTAATAGTTTTAGGATAATAGAAATAAGACTGAATATATGCAACTAAGTTGAGCTACTATACAGTGAAATTAAGATGAGACTAGACGAGATTGTGGTGCCTAAATACAAACATTCAGATACTTAGGCTTGATATCCAAGGATAATGGTATGATGTATGAAGATATTACACATAGAATAGAAATAAAATAGTTGAAATGGAGAATACTACCATAGTGCTATGCTTAAGAGGGCACCCACCAAAGTGAAACACAAAGTTCTATAAAATGGTGCAAGACCGATAATATATAACGGGAGTGAATGTTAGGCCTTTAATATCTAGTATATCCTTAAGTTGAGTGTTATCGAAATGCGAATGTTAAGAAGAACGTGCGATTGTCCCAAACTAGAATAAAAATGATCACATTCGACAAGGTGCAAGTAGCAGATATAAAAAGAAAAGAAAGAAGTTCGCTTGGGATTGTTTGTCATGTCCTGCGTTGACATCCAAATGCTATGGTTCGTAGGTATTTCACCATGGTGATTGAATGTGTTGGGCGAAGTAGACCTAAAATTACTTGTAAGGAAGTTGTTTGAGTCCTACATTCTCTTGAAATCTGTACAGACTTAGCCATAAATAAGACACAGTGCCAGGAGAAGATCCATATAGGCAATACCAATTTAAGTTTTAGTTATGTTGGTATGTTTGCTTAAGATCCAATGTTTAGTCTTTGTAGAGATTTATATGTCTCTAAAGAATATAGATAACTTCTAGTACCAATAACTTAAGATTTTCTTAATATAGGATTGAGATGGTTTTAAAGGAAGTGACATGTAACATAAGGATTCATATAGCTGAACCCCACATGCTTCGAAAGTGAGGCATTATAGTAGTAGTTGTTGTTATGATTACATCAATCAGATCCAATCAAATAAATTAAATAGACCATAGTTATCTCCCCCTCAAATCAACTAACCTTGTCCTAATCGAATCTACAGTAATCCAATGAAATAAAATCAATAAAGCATAATTATCTCCCCCTCAAATCACCTAACCATGTCCTAATCGAATCTACCATATTCTCAATACTCTGCTTCAAGGTGGAGGGAACATGTGATACACTTGATAGTTGTTACAACTGTTTTCTTTTCCAGGACCTCTTGGGGATTGATTAAAAACCTACGTCGGTAATTTGAGCCGATGATGCTAGTGATTATGCATCTGGATTCAATTTTTTCTAACATATTTGATTTGAGGCAATGCGAAGGATAGCTTAATTGTAATATATCAGGTCCATATGTTTAAGTTAAGTGCATTTTAAACATATGGACCTGGCATAGTTACTATTGTTCAGATTCTAAAGTATTGATTCTAAAATAAGCCTCGTTAAGTGCATTGTATTTGCTAGACTTTATTTAAGGAAAAGAACAAAAGGGTATTTGATGGCATAGTTACTATTGTTCAGATTCTAAAGTATGGATGCTTAGACTGGTTGGCAACTTGGTGTAAAATGGAATGTTTTTATGATAAAAATAATATGATTGAAGTTATTTCTGTATAATAATTTTTCCTTTCTTTTTATAGGGGTCCATTTTTCATATGGACCCAAACAATTTATTAATGATCCAGCAATAGCTTTGTGCTTGACTTTTAGTGTGAATAATACTTATCAAAATAACATTCTTAAGATCCAGTCGATGTATAGTTAGTGCCGCATTGTTGCGAGAGGAATAAGCAATCAATCAGATGTGACTAGTATATTATGCATAAATCCATTCTTAATATCCAATTGAGGGAGTGGTAGTGGTGCTTTGCTGCGAAAGAAATAAGCAATCTAACAGATGTAATCTAAGCAACTAAAGAGAATGTGTTAATGTAACAAGACCATGAATCTACACCTACTTTTTGGAACAAGTGAGCCTTCAACGATCTTCTTTTCTTTGAGAAATTGGAGTACTCATATTAGGGGATTTGGATTGCCAAGCTCAGCCAACTTAGTACATATATCATTCGAAAGTAGTATGACAAAAGAAGTCCACCTCTATCTTTCCAAAAACTGAGTTTCAACAAAAGGAGGTGGAAGAGCAAAATTCTTGACTTGGTTTAGGTTGGACTGGTTGGAAGCTTCCTTTGCTAAAACGTGCAACACTTGATTTCCTTCCCTGAAATTATGCCTGACCACCGCCTTCTCTAGTCGGAGCATCAACCACCTGCAACCACTATGTTGGATAACCATGATCAAGACATTTGAGCACATCGGTTGACTCTGTTTCGGTTTCCAAGGGTTTCAGTTGGAGATCCCATGCCAGTTAAAGGCCATGTTTCAGAGCTATTAGTTTAGCTTGGAGAGGTGATGCTGCATGTGTGTAATTATAGAAACCAACAACCCAATCTCCCAAGCTGTTACGAATTACCTCACCTAGATCACAACACAACTTCTTAGTGTTGAATGTCCCATTTTTATTAAGTTTGTGTGTGTGTGTGGGGGAGGGGGGGGGGGGGGGGGGGGGGGGGGGAGGGGTATGCCATTTTTTTATATATATTGGGTTTGACTCCTTGACTGTGAGGAGTTTGTATTCCGTTGCCCGCTGAAAAACAATCTTAGAGGATAGAGCATAGTTAGTATTATTATGATGGTTATTGGTTCTATTTATCCAGATATTCCAGATAACAAAAGGGAAAAGATCCTCCCAGGTAAGATATTTGTGATTCAACGTAAGATTTAAGTTTTTGATTATGAAAAGCTAGTGAGTTATACCATTGGCTGAGAAGTGTAATACCTAAATTCTTCTCGAATGCATCAGTTATAGGACAATTAAAGAAAGTATGCATAATGGTCCCATCCTCAGTTTTGCACATTGGACAAACAACGTCAATATTCATACCAATATGGCTAAGATAAGATCTACAGGGTAGTCTATCGTGAAAACATCTCCGTAGGAGAAATTTTATCTGTTAGGGCAGTTGAGATGCCAAATCCAGGTAAAATCTATGTCATTATCCTCCTGACCATCAACAAGAGTGTAACATGATTTTACTAAACCTACCATTGCTACTAAGAGACCAAAATAGGGATGTCGGGAGTAGTAGCATGTTGGGAGAGATTTAAAGTGCTAATGTTATTAGTAATACAACAGGGAAGGTCAAAAGACAAGTTAGAAAAATTGCGTTAGTTCTCTAATTTTATAGATTGTGGTCGGTCATATTGAGAGGCCCTTGAATGGAATTTCTTAGACATAGAGTGTTGGGGATCCATCTGGAATTCCAAATATCAATGCCGGATCATTCATTGATAGTCCAAAGAATCCCTTTATCTTGCCATTTGATCCCACTCCCGTGTTTATTTTTCCTTCTTTTATGTAAGTTTGCTATATCTTGCACCAGTGTATTTGCCAATTTGGTAAATGGATCTCTAATTGTTTGTTTTTCGTGATGTATGATGTATGCCTCAGACAGCATCTCGTTATGCAATTGGTTTGAAGATATTGAATCAACTCGTGTCAGAGATGAATCAGGTTAGTCTTTTCATAAGGCTTAGTTCTTTTATGACTTTCCAAAACGATGTGGATGCAATCCAAAAAAGGAAGCCAGTAAAGGAGATACCATGCAATGTTTCAACTGCGGGAGCTGTAAATTCATATAAATATGTTGTTGCTGAATGACATATCCTAAAATTGTGTTTTACCCTTTCATTTAGTGTGCCCTATTCTCCTAATGGGTTGTGCATATGCATAAAAAATATTCATTATTCTTGCGACGTTGTTGCTGAATGACATATCCTAAAATGTTGTGTTTTACCCTTTCAGTTAGTGTGCCCTATTCTCCTAATGGGTTGGGCATATGCATAAAAAATATTCATTATTCTTGCGACGTTGTTGCTGAATGACATATCCTAAAATGTTGTGTTTTACCCTTTCATTTAGTGTGCCCTATTCTCCTAATGGGTTGGGCATATGCATAAAAAATATTCATTGTTCTTGCGACTTTCTTACAGTGATTCATTTGCAATCTGATATGTTAAGACATGTGACAGTCCCTAGATTTTGACATCAATATAGTATTAAATTATTCTTCCTCTTGCTGTCAAATTACATGGTTGTATTCTACTAACTGTTATCTTTTCAGTCCAGCTCCTGGTTTAATTCAGGCAACTCTTGAGATCATTATATTGGAATTTGTTTTAGTATAATGAGATGAAGAGTGTATTTTTGTTGCTAATTTTGCAATTTTATAACTAGGTACTATTTCTTCTGATTTCAAGTGGTCTGATATGGACCTAAATGGATACATTAACCTTATAAATTGATTTAGGTTCTTTTAATCAGCCCGTTCATAAAGCTATACATTTTCTTGTATCCAGCCCAGTCCTGGATTGCCATCAGCGCAGCACCGTAGGGTGGCTTGCTCCTACAGAGATCAATCACTTCTTCAAGTATTCCAAATATCCTTGACATCAATGGCCCAGCTGAAAAATGACGGTAATGCTTCATCAGATACAGTCGTAATTCTGATATTTGACGTTGCTATGTGTATTTAATTTAGGGATTTTGACAAAGTTGGCTTCTTGACAAAAAAGTATAACAGCTGCTAGCCCTATAAATTTATCCACCACCTTCTAGCCAAAAATGACTTGCCTAAGAAAAGAGAAATCCCCCAGCATTCCTCCCAGCGAACAATTTGAACCCATGAGATCTCAAACGATTTGTCCTTCCCAGGATCGCTCAAAAGGCTTGAACCAGAAATATTAGTCCAATTTAAGCAGAAATCGATGATTTACAGCAGAAGACAACAACAACAATGACAAACCCAGGGGGATCCCACAAGTGGGGTCCACAGTCTGTGGAGGGTAATGCGTAAGGATAATGTATACGCAGATCTTACCTCTACCTTTAGCATGTAGATAGTCTGTTACCGGTAGACCCCGGCTTAAGAATAGTGATAAAGAAGCAATAAACAGATAATAGCAACAACAGTGGGGCCAGTTTGATTTATTTATTTTTTAGCTGCCACGTGGTGTATATATCTCTTTAATTTACTTATCTCACTATTGTTGCTTATTGTTAATATACAGTTACAATTTCTGAGAATGCAGTTAGCAGCAAACTACAAGAACTGGCTCTTGCTCTGTCACTAAAATGTTTATCATTCGACTTTATGGGAACAACGGTTGATGAAAGTTCGGACGATTTTAGCACAATTCAGGTGTTTTTATCTTCTGTAACATGCATTTATCAAGCTGTCTAACCTATCTGCAAATATTGCTCACTTAACATTGTTGCAGATCCCATCTTCGTGGAAGCAAGTCCTTGAGGACCCATCGACGGTGCAGATTTTTTTTGACTATTATGAGATCAATAAGCCTAACATTTCAAAGGAGGTCAGTATCATACTGTTTCCGGTGCCTTCAAGTGTATTTTTTGCTTCAATGTTGTCATGATTATTTAGCTTGCTCTGAAACCATGATAAAAGTATTCTGTTATCAAATCTCCAGTTGCTAGTCTATAATGGCCTACATGATTACGTTTAGTTTGTTTGATTGTTGTGAACATTTTAAATACGTGAACTATTTTATTTTATTGATTTATTGTTATTATTAATAGTTACTGTTACTGTTTGCTCTGTCTCTCTATGTGTGTGTGTGTGTGTGTATATATATATATATATATATGTATATGTCAGGAAGTTAGAGCACTGATGCTTATATGTGATTGGCTTCTATTTGCATAAATTTGTGAAGCAAAAGGGCTCTTGGTTTGGGACTTTGAACTTTTTCAGGAGCTAATTTTGTCACTCTGCTTTGGAAAAATTAAACTTTGACTGTGCATGTCCCTTTGCGGCAACCACTAATTCTTTTAGTTCTGCTGGAAACATGTAAATGCCATATTGGTGTTACTATTGTTGTTGTGTTAAGCTTTTTAAGCAAATTATCATTTTAATCCTTCGAATAATTGTTGAACTGTTGTGGAAATCACTCCTTTGATCAATACCAAAAGAAAATGGGTTTGCTAAGAATTTCACTTGTTCACAGGCGTAGTTAATTATATGTATGTCTCATCTTTTTTCTTGTAATGGTTTACTTCTAAACTCATGTGACAGGTGACTTGAACAATAAAGTCGAGTTGCTAAACTACTATCAAGATTCTCTTTTCAGTCCAGTTCAATTTCCCAATCTTGTAGCAGTAAATTGTCTAGTGTAATAAGTTTAATTTTGTTCAGGCATTGGAGTGCTTAATCCGGCTGGCTTCAGTGAGGAGATCACTGTTTACAAATGACACTTCTAGAGTGAAATACTTAGCACACTTGATGACAGGAACCAAAGACATTATGCAGACTGGGAAAGGTGAATAAGATCGTTGTATCTTTAATATCTTGCTTTAAATATTCTGGTTGTTTTTATAGCCATCATAACCATAGTAGATGGTGTTAATTGTATGGGCTTTATATTTATAACTTTGAAGATCAAGATTTGCCTCTGTATTTTCTGTCATTTCTCTTGGCGGTTTTATGGTATTTTTCTATTTCAGTTCTTGTTATCAAATTATTTCTTTCTAAGAGTGGCTTTATATCAAATTTATATTTTGTATTATATTTTTGTTATAGCAATATAGCAAAATGAGGAGGGGGACAAAAGTATTATGCTGGGTGAGTTGGAGCACTCCAAGAGTCGGCGAGATTTTGGGTATTGTAGGCGTATCAAAGTGGAGGAGGTGGAAGGGGCTATGCTCAAGATGAGTAGAGGCAGAGCAACGGGGCCAGACGAAATCCCAGTGGAGTTTTGGAAGAATGCGGGTCGAGCAGGCTTGGTGTGGCTTGTTTTATGTCATTTTTAAGACGAAAATGATGCCCGAGGAATGGAGGTGGAGTACGATGGTTCCGTTGTACAAGAACAAGTGTGATATCCAAAATTGCAACAATTATAGGGGTATAAAGCTGTTGAGCCACACTATAAAGATTTGGGAGAGGGTGGTGGAAGTCAGGATGAGGAGAGCGTGTCTATTTCCGAGAACCAGTTCGGATTCATGCCGGGGCGCTCGACTACGGAAGCTATTCAACTGGTGAGGAGATTAGTGGAGCAGTATAGGGAAAAGAAAAAAGATTTGCATATGGTGTTTATCGACCTTGAAAAAGCATACGAGAAAGTGCCGAGGGAAGTTTTCTGGAGGTGTCTGGAGGTTAGCGGCGTTTCGGTAGCGTACACTAGAGTGATTAAGGATATGTATGATGGTGCTAAGAGTCGGGTGAGAACGGTGTGAGGGGACTCAGAGCACTTTTCATTTGAGATGGGGCTACACTAGGGATCGACTCTTCGCCCGTTTTTATTTGCCTTGACGATGGACGTCCTGGCGCGACACATACAAGGGGAAGTGCCATGGTGCATGCTATTTGTCGACGATATAGTGTTGATCGACGAGACGCGAAGCGGGGTCAACCCAAAGTTGGAGGTATGGAGGCATACCTTGGAGTCTAAAGGTTTCAAGTTGAGCAAGACTAAAACAGAATACTTAGAGTGCAAATTCAGTGACGGGGCTCAGGAGTCACACGTGGATGTGAAGCTTGATACTCAAGTTATCCCCAAGAAAGGTAGTTTTAAGTATCTCGGGTCTATTATCCAGGGTAACAAGGAGATTGACGAGGATGTCGCACATCGTATTGGAGCGGGATTGATGAAATGGAGGCTTACATCTGCGTCTAATGTGATTGGAATGTGCCGCCGAGACTTAAAGGTAAATTTTACAAAGTGGTGGTCCGTCCAACTATGCTATATGGGGTGGAGTGTTGCCAATTAAGAACTCACGTGTGCAGAAGATGAAAGTAGCAGAAATGAGAATGTTGGGATGGATAAGTGGGTATGCCGGTAGAGATAAGATTAGGAACGAAGCTATTCCGGACAAAGTGGGAGTGGCTTCCGTGGAGGACAAATGCGGGAGTCGAGGCTGAGATGGTTCGGGCACGTAAAGACACATGTCATCTATACTAACTTGAATTTCTTGGGTGCTCGAATTTTATTAAAAATAAAGGGCGTGCCCCTGATATGTACAGAGTCATATTTCCCCTAAAAAAAAATCTTGTATTCCTTTCCCTAGGGGAGCTGCAATCCAGGTACTTCTCCTGCTTCCCTTTTGAATGCCCAATTGTGCATCACATCCTCACTGAAATTGGCATGTCTTATTGTACTGAGAACAAGTTAAGGAATGTCTACCACATATGGATAGCGAATCGGTATTTGCGTACTGAGATATATAGTGATTAGATATGATATGTCGCGGCTTCCGCTTACTGAGGACATGACCCTTGATAGGAAGGTACGGAGGTCGAGGATTAGGATAGAAGGTTAGTAGGTAGTTGTAAGTTTCTCCTTTTTTACTAGTTATTTTAGTAGCACTCAGGTTCATGCATATTCTTAAGTAGATCGTTACTTCGTCATGTGATTTGGTTTGCTTGTGTTATCGTATTTCTTGTTGTTAGTGTTTAGTACTACTAATCCTCTCCCCCCCCCCCCCCCCCCCCCCCCCTTTTTTTTTTTTCTTTATTCTTCTTCTTCTTCTCACTCTTTCTAAGCCGACGGTCTATTGGAAACCACCTCTTCTTCACTAGGTAGGGGTAAGGTCTGCGTACGCACTACTCTCCCAAACCTCACTTGTGGGAATATACTGGTTTTGTTGTTGCTGTAGTATATTTTTGTTGTAAATCTAAGGTGATAATATCATATCTAACTCTGCTTGGCCATTGAATTTGCACACGTTTGTCCTGGTTTGCCGGAGGATAGCTATATTAGACCTCCAAAAGCCTAAAATCAAATTTCCACTATCCTTATCCCTCTTGAATCCATTTGAGGCAAATATCTCTTTTGGTGTTAGAATCCCATCTATAGAATGCCTAACATGGGTACCTACTAGATATAGTTCCTTGAAAATGACACTTGTCATCTGTACTAACTTGAATTTCTTGGGTGCTTGAATTTTATTAAAAATAAAGGGCGTGCCCTTGATATGTACAAAGTCATATTTCCCCTAAAAAAAATAAAGGGCGTGCCCCTGATATGTACAGAGTCATATTTCCCCTAAAAAAAAATCTTGTATTCCTTTCCCTAGGGGAGCTGCAATCCAGGTACTTCTCCTGCTTCCCTTTTGAATGCCCAATTGTGCATCACATCCTCACTGAAATTGGCATGTCTTATTGTACTGAGAACAAGTTAAGGAATGTCTACCACATATGGATAGCGAACCGGTATTTGCGTACTGAGATATATAGTGATTAGATATGATATGTCGCGGCTTCCGCTTACTGAGGACATGACCCTTGATAGGAAGGTACGGAGGTCGAGGATTAGGATAGAAGGTTAGTAGGTAGTTGTAAGTTTCTCCTTTTTTACTAGTTATTTTAGTAGCACTCAGGTTCATGCATATTCTTAAGTAGATCGTTACTTCGTCATGTGATTTGGTTTGCTTGTGTTATCGTATTTCTTGTTGTTAGTGTTTAGTACTACTAATCCTCTCCCCCCCCCCCCCCCCCCCCCCCCCTTTTTTTTTTTTCTTTATTCTTCTTCTTCTTCTCACTCTTTCTAAGCCGACGGTCTATTGGAAACCACCTCTTCTTCACTAGGTAGGGGTAAGGTCTGCGTACGCACTACTCTCCCAAACCTCACTTGTGGGAATATACTGGTTTTGTTGTTGCTGTAGTATATTTTTGTTGTAAATCTAAGGTGATAATATCATATCTAACTCTGCTTGGCCATTGAATTTGCACACGTTTGTCCTGGTTTGCCGGAGGATAGCTATATTAGACCTCCAAAAGCCTAAAATCAAATTTCCACTATCCTTATCCCTCTTGAATCCATTTGAGGCAAATATCTCTTTTGGTGTTAGAATCCCATCTATAGAATGCCTAACATGGGTACCTACTAGATATAGTTCCTTGAAAATGACACTTGTCATCTGTACTAACTTGAATTTCTTGGGTGCTTGAATTTTATTAAAAATAAAGGGCGTGCCCTTGATATGTACAAAGTCATATTTCCCCTAAAAAAAATTCTTGTATTCCTTTCCCTAGGGGAGCTGCAATCCAGGTACTTCTCCTGCTTCCCTTTTGAATGCCCAATTGTGCATCACATCCTCACTGAAATTGGCATGTCTTATTGTACTGAGAACAAGTTAAGGAATGTCTACCACATATGGATAGCGAATCGGTAGTGCATTAAAAGGTGATTTGCGTATTCTCCTCGTCGCGTATTGAAGATTTTAGAAGAGGAAAAGGCTTCTTTTTATATATGACTGTGTATTTACCTCCAAAGAGCAAGACTACTTATACTGGAGGTCCTATGACTAATTAAGAAAAGAAATCAGTTACAGTCAATTACAAAATACAGCAGATCAATTTGAATAAGAAAACAAATCTCCTACAATTTAAGGCTCCTACAATCAAGCTAGTAAGCACTCCTCCCTCAAAAGGTTTGTTTGTTGAGGCCTTTTGTAAATACACCAGTTAGCTGTTTTTCTGATGATACATGAAGCAAACTCAAGATGCCATTTATGATCTTTTCTTTGATGAAGTGTCGATCAATTTCAACATTTTTCGTTCGGTCATGCCGAACGTGGTTATGAGCTATACTGATTGTAGCCTTGTTAGCACAATACCGGGGAAGTTTCTCTTTTCGGACAATCTCAATTCCTTTAATTGCTTATGTAGCACAAAAGTTCACAATCACCCTTTGTTTCTTGCAACTTCAAGTAATCAAGTTCTAGTAACTACATTTTGCTTCTTGCTTCTCCAAGTAATCAAGTCCTAGATCTTCTATCATCTAGATATCCAACCCAATCTGCATCTGTAAACGCTTCTACCTGGAAGTGGCCATGTTTGGAGAAAAGCAGACCTTTCCCCAGACCTTTCCCAGAGCAGACTTCAGATACCGCAAAATGTGAAAGACAACTTTTATATGAGGATCTCATGGATCATGCATGAACTGACTCACCAAACTGACAGGATATGTTATATCTGGTCTAGTGTGAGAGGGATAAATGATTCTTCTAACCCACCTCTCATATCTCTCCTTATCAACTGACTCTCCAACTCCTGTTTGTAACTTGTGATTGCTTTAAATGGGCGATTCTGTTGGTTTGCAACATCTTATACCAGTTTCTTTCAAGAGATCCAAAATATACTTTCTTTGAGAGATGAAGATTTCTCTTTTTGATTTAGCAACCTCAATTCCCAAGAAGTATTCCAATTTTCTTAGATCCTTGATCTCGAATTCCTGGATAAAGTTCGAGCTTTTTGATAAAAGAACAAGACTTGGGAACTTGTCACTTCACCACCGGATAAGAAGTTGGTTGATTGCAAATGAGTCTTCATTGTGAAACACAAAGTTGGTCGATTGAAAGATGCAAAGCAAGATTGGTGGCTACAGGATTCATTCGTACTTATGTAGTGGATTTATCAAGAGACATTTTCTCCCGTTGCTAAAATAAACACTATGAGAATTCTTGTCTTGTGCAGCTAATCTTGATTGGGACGTATAATAGTTTGATGTAAAGAATACATTTCTTCGGGGAGACTTAGAAGAAGAGTTGTATATGGATATTCCTCCTGGATTTGACACTGAACAAAGTCAAGAAAAGGCGTGTAGACTAAAGAAATCCTTGTACGGATCGAAGCAATCCCCTAGAGCATGATTTGAAAAATTATGCAAAGAGATAATCTCCTTCGGTTATCAACAAAGAAATGTTTATCACACCCTCTTTACAAAAGATTAAAAGGGTAAACTCACTCTTCTCAGTTTATGACAAAGAAGAGATGACCCGATTGACGAAGTTATTGGCATAGGAATTTTTTTTTTTTTGAAATGGTAATATATTTGTATTGATTGATTAAATGGTTACACTAAAGATGTAACCTTCTGATAATTACAATGAGACAAGCCATAGGAGAGACCTAAGATTCTATAAGACTTACAATTGGTCTAAAACATCAAAAATTAACTCATTCTCTTCTAGGCATTCCTGTTTACACCAAAAATAATAGAGCAGCAGCCACATTCTCTTTTTTTAATAAAATTCGAGCACCCAAGAAATTTGAGATCCTGGATAAGGAATCAGCAGCCACATTCTCTTTTCCCTTCTTGTATTGAATTTCAAAATCAAAGGGTAACAACTTGGCCAGCCACCTAATTTGTGAATCACTATGCAACTTCTGCTCTAAGAGATACTTAAGAGCTTTTTGATCGGTCTTCACAATGAAGTGTTGGCCCAAAAGATAGTGAGACCATTTGGTAACCGCAAAGACCAAGGCCAGCAATTCCTTCTCATACACAGATAAGGCCATATGTCTGGGAGCTAACCCTTTGCTAATGAAAGCTATAGGATGTCCAGACTGCATAAGAACAACCCCTACGCCTGTGCCACTCGCATTTGTTTCAACCACAAAGGGAATGGCATAGTTAGGTAATGCTAAGACAGGAGCAGAAGTTAGAGCTAACTTTAACTCTGCAAATAGGCATTTGCAGCTTTATCAGACCACAAAAATCCATCTTTCTCGAGCAATTCAGTTAATGGTCTGCTTATAAGTCCATAGCCTCGAATGAACTTCCTGTAATAGCCAGCTAGCCCCAAGAATCCCCTCAATTGTTTAAGTGTAGTGGGAGTTGGCCATTGTTGAACTGCTTGAATCTTCCTTGGGTCGGTAGAAACTCCCTCAGCAGAAATAAAATGCCTTAGATATTCCACTCTTGAAACACCAAATGTACACTTGGATTGTTTGGCTAATAAGCTCTGGGTGACCATAGTGTCAACACCTGCTGCAGATGCCCCAAATGATCTTGCAGGCTGCCACTGTATTAAAATATCGTCAAAGAACACCAGAACAAACTTCCTTAGAAATTTCTGAAACAAGTGGTTCATGAGGCATTTAAAGGTAGATGGAGCATTGGTTAAGCCAAAAGGCATTACCAAATACTCATAATGCCCTAGATGTGTTTTGAATGCTGTTTTTGGGACATCATCAGTCACCATCCTTATTTGGTGATAGCCCGACCTGAGGTCAATTTTAGAAAAAATGGTGGCCCCAGCAAGCGCATCCAATGGATCATCTATAAGGGGTATTGGAAACTTGTCCTTGACTGTGCATTGATTCAGCTCCCTATAGTCTACACATAGCCTCCATGATCCATCTTTTTTTCCCACAAGTACCACAGGGGAAAAAAAAGGACTGTTACTGTATTTAGTTACTCCTTGTGGCAACATTTCATTAACCAATTTTTCAATAATGTCCTTAATGGAAGAGTACCTGTAAGCCCGAACATTTACATGTGTAGAACCAGGTTGGAGAGGTCTTCTGTGGCCGAAAGCACCCCTCTGTGGAGGTAGAGTAGTAGGTTCAGCAAAGATCAATTGATACTGTTGTAAGAGTTGTTCAATAGGAGGAACATTATCAGATTTGGGCATGTGCAGAGCTTGACATTGCATAGTACTTGCTGAGGTAGGAGTACTGTCCATCACCTGCAACATAAAAAAATGCACATCTCTCCCTTTAGCCTGTTCAAAGATTTTGGACTGGAAACTTTACATTCCTCACATACTCCTCGTAGCAAATGATACTTCCCCTGATAATTGAAAGCCATAGTCAGCTCAGAATAATCCATGGTAATAGGTCCTAGTGTTTTCATCCACAAGGCCCCTAAGACCAAGTCATATTTACCCACTGGAAATACAATTAAGTCAGAAGAAAATGTAGTTCCCTGCAAGATCCACTCAATGTTTATAACCATTCGAGAAGTTGCTTCCAAGGTATTGTTACCAAGGCTCACATAGCTTACCCTGGTAGGGCAGATTTGGCAACCCACCTCTTAGCAGCCTTCTCATCAATGAAGTTATCAGTACTACCATCAAGTAGGATTTGTATTGGTCTCTTTTCACTATGTCCAGTGACATGTATTGTTTGAGCCTCTTGCAATCCACTTAAGGCACATAGGGAGATTATAGGAGTATCCCCTTCCACAGGTGACAACTCTTCACTAGTAGGACTTCCTTCAGATTCTGGCGTAGCAACCTCCACACCTTCACCTTACGAGACTTCTAGGTCCATCACAAATAGTTGTTTAGGTAGGTTACATTTGTGTCCAGCAGTATACTTCTCGTCACAAAAATAGCATAACCCTTGGGCTCTTCTAGCCTGCATTTCTGCAAGAGAAATAGTTCTCCTATTTCTAGGGGCAATGGCATTGGTCGAAGGAGGTAAGGCTAGTCTAGGAGCAGAGGTAGTGGTAATAGGAATAGCTTTGGTTGGATCTGGCTCATAGGAGGACTTTTTGAAGTGTGCGGATGACATAGGTGCAGGACTACACCTTAGTGCTCTAGCATTAGCAGCTAAGGTCGCTTCAGCTAATCGAGCTAAGCGATATGTTTTGGACAAGGCTTGAGGCTCATGCATTTTAACGGGGCTCACTAACTCATCTTTCAATCCTCCTAAAAAACAAGAGATAGCCTGGCTAACAGTTAAGTCACATTGAGCTAGCAGTCTGGCAAAGGCAAATTGAAACTCCTTCACTGAACCAGTTTGTTTCAGTTGCTTCAACTCTAGCATAGGATCTGTATATTCTTCACTAAGTGTTTCAATCAAAGCTTCAATATACTCATCCCAAGGTGGAAGGATGGGTGAATCTCTGCATTTCATGTAAGACTGATGCCAAGCTAGGGCATCATCATCCAGATTCATGGATACTATGTTTACTTTCTGATTTCCAGCAGTATTGTCATACTGTCAACAGCAAAATATTGATCGATCCTATACAGCCAGCTTTTCAAATTTTCCCCATTAAATCTAGGAAATAGCAGATTATGACCTCGATTGTTATGAGCATGATAAGGATTAGGGCCTAAAATTCCCTGACCTGATTGTAGCACATTATCTCGAACATTGGAAGTGGAACTGCTGTCTCGTGACTGTTGATGAAGCTGCATTCCATCGATGGGGTTTTTGAGGGCTCCGACCATCCGTAACATTTCAGCATGTCGGTGATCTATGTCAGCTTGCAATTCCTGTTTTTTTTGATCGAGAATTGAACGCAGATCTGATTGCTGAGTAGCTAAATCCTCATATTGCTCCTGCCAATCTAGAGCTGCGAGATCAACAGCTTTGCGTGGTCCCATGGTGTGGCTCTGATACCAATTGATACCAAAATTGGTATTGATTCAGCAATGAAACAGTAAAGAAGGAGAGAAATGAGAAATGAGAAATGAGAAATGAGAAATGAGAAGGAGAAGGAAGAAGAAGGACTAGGAGAAGTTAGAGAGAAGATCAGAACTCTTTAGCATATCAAAAGTGTGTAATAAGAGTTTACAACTTGCTACTTATACTCCTAAACAATCTACTGAAATGCAGAAATGCAAAATGAGCTGAAATTACATTCTAACTGAATTTCCCACCAAAGCACTAAAATTCAAAAAGTAACAGCTATTCAAATTATCCTACTCAGCAGCTGAGGTGGCTGCCACGTGTGGTATCTCAGAATTAGGTGTATCACCACACCTATATGTCAACCAAATATTTTTGGAAAAAGGGCTTATGCAAATTTAAAGATTTTCCTTGTGTTTTAATTAGGAGCATTCTTTTGTATCTGTTGCATCCCCTGGAAGCCTTATGTGAATAAGGTTCCACCATTCATCCAAAATAAGATGTTATATCATCTTTGAGTTAAACCCCAAAACAACACACCAATCGAACAGATACACAAGCCAATCGAACTGCTAATCTCTGTCAATAAGCTATTAAAAGAAATCTATAACTAACAATATTAAATATCCATCACAAGTCAAAGATAAACATGCATAAAGCAGCAGGTCTCATTTTATGCAATCATGCTACTGTATTTTTCTGTTTACTTGTAATTATCAACGGATGCAGGACATTTACTAAATCAGGTAGGTCTTTTGAGTTTGTTACTCCCTCCGTCCAAAAAAGAATGATACGTTTCTATATTTATTAACAATTTAACTTAAACTTTCCTTTTATCCTTAATGAGATGATATATAGCCTTACACATATCTATGACTTGTTTCAGACTACAAGTTTGAAAAGTCTGTCTTTCTTTCTTTCTTAAATGCCGTGTCCAGTCAAACACCATCACATAAATTGAGATGGAGGGAGTTACATTTTTCTCCAAGCTTTTGATATGGGGTGGGGGTGGGAGAAAGGAAAATGAACATAAGTTGATTTCCATTGATTTAGCATCAATTAGGTGGAGCAAGCGGATGCTGTTTTAAAGTGTTTCATTTCTTATGTTCTGCTAGAGAATCTGATGAAATCATTCTCCATTCCCCCTTCCTGGAACAGGTCTTGCTCATCATGATAATTATCATGAGTTCTGTCGGCTTCTTGGACGTTTTAAAGTCAATTATCAGGTATGAATTGAAGCCTTTGCTCCCTTACCTTCTTTTTCTTGATAATATGAAAAGTTAGTGCTAGGCATCCACATAGATCTAAATTCATCTGTGAGGATTCATATTGCTGACCTAACTCGCTTTGAATTGAGGCATTGTTGATGTACATAGATGACTTTTATGTATGTATGACTCTAAGATGGTGTTTTCTCACTTTCTTCATTATGCATTCTTAACTGAATAGCGTTTTGAAATTATATCTTGTAAACTTTGGAATTTCCTTTGTGTATGTCCATGTTTGCTTAGAGTCGTGAATAAGAGAAGAGAGGAAAGTTTCATTAGGTTAGTATATTAAAGCCAAGGGGGATATACCTTCAACAAAGGGGATTCACTGAACCCACTTATCGTAAAATTTCACTTTTTGTATTTGTAACTTAATTGTTGTTAGAAAAGGTTATCTATAATACATGTTGACCCACTTGAGAAATACAATGGCTTTAGAGTAGTGGTCAAGCGGGTTCCTTGAAGATTAGTGCAGTAACAACTGTACCAGAAAGTTGACTTTTGTACCTTGAGAACTTCATTTAAAGTGAAGTATGTTGTTTTCACTTCCTCTTATTAAAAATAAAAGACATAATAACAGCAGTCGGCACAACGTTGCACTTGAAGTAGGGGATGTGCTGTTCCTTTTGGGCTTGACTCTTCCCATAAGGTCCCGCGGTCGGGGCATAAGCGCTCCTTGCTACCCATATAATCATGTTTTCATAACACTGTCCTTTTTTTTAATTCTCTACACTGTTTGAACCTTGTCTAAAATTCTTGGTAAGCTGCTTGGAGATGTGATGTTGTTAGAAGATTTTCACACGAACACCAAAAAATATAGTGTTATTCTGTGTTAGTTTATTATTCGTTTGATCACGTTGATTCCGTTTTTTGATATTTTTATTGTACTAAATCACTTACCAAGTTTAGCTAAGTTAGGACCAGTTACAATCTCATTTCATAACTTTGGCATCAAAGGAGTTTAGAGCTTCTTGCTCCAATAGAGTTGGTAGTTTAGGCTACAATATGTACAATTTTCCAAATTATAACTGTAAGATTCCTGCTCAACCTTAAGCTTCACAGATCTCTAAGTTTGAGAGTCGACATGAGTTTATAATGTATCGATCAGTGACCGAGGAATAAGTAATTGCCTCATTTATAAGTAGCTGCTAGTGGTTGTGGAGTGTAAAGACGAAGAATCTTGTGTTTCGTAAGCTAATTGTAGGCCCATAACCTGAACAAGTTGGTATTACTATTTCGTCAATAACAGTCAACCACATCAGAGCCTTCATTAGGATATATTCATGGATATTTTGCTTGATCTAAATTTGCTTCTAACTGGCATGCTCATTGCTGAATTTGCCATTTGTCTCAAGTCTGTCCAGGCCAAAATATATTGTTTCAACTTCCTTTTATTGATCCCTGCAATGTGTTTGATGTGCCTTCTTTCTATGATTTTAATACTGCTATTGCAGTTATCGGAGCTTGTCAATGTGGAAAGTTATGGGGACTGGATACGCCTGGTTGCCGAATTTACTTTGAGATCTTTGCAGTCTTGGCAGGTCATCCCCTTGTTACTGGGTTCAAGAATAGCTTTTGATCACTAATCTTAACTCTGTTTGTCTGAAATTTCTGATTGTGGTTTTTCGCATGATCAGTGGGCTAGCAGTAGTGTTTACTACCTTCTTGGACTGTGGTCTAGATTGGTTTCATCGGTGCCGTATTTGAAGGGAGACACACCAAGCCTGCTTAGTGAATTTGTACCAGAGATTGTGAAAAGTTTTATCACATCAAGATTTGGTTCCTTTCAGGTTGCACTGTATTGTTTTTGCAAGTGAGGTTGCATCAATAGTTTCATGTTAAGTTGTGGTTTTGATTCACTTTCTGTTATTTTGTGTTGCAGGGCGAAATCTCTGATCTCTCGGAGAACCCCCTTGACAATGTTGACCTTCTTCAAGATCAGCTTGATTGTCTTCCTTATCTTTGCAGATTTCAGGTTCAGACTCTAAAGTATTTACACTTTTGAGATTATCAAAATGTTCTGAAAGTTGCTTGACTTTCTAATTCATTTAAGTTCAATATTTGTTTTTACTGTTGGTTTTTGACTTACTGAAATTGCTGAATTTGGATTAATTTGAGTTAATTTGACACAGTATGAGAGTTGTAGCTCATACATTATGCAGATTACTGATCCTCTACTGCAGATGTATATGGTATGCTTAGATTTTTTGTTTTATAATTTCTAAGGGTTGAAGGTCTAAAGAAGCTTATGTGTTTGCAGTGATACATTTATTTCTGTTTGAAACAGGAATCCGCTGATCCCCAGGTTCTTACAGTGGTGGAAACAAAATTTGCTTGGATAGTTCACATAATTGCAGCTATTGTTAAGACTAAGCAACTTAGTGGATACAGGTATTGCCAAGCTTATTTACTTATTTTAGCTGTGTTGTTTTAGGTTTGCATACTCCTAATTTCTCTCATGTTTGTTTCCACTTTCAGTGGGGAATCTCAAGAAATCCTTGATGCAGAACTTTCAGCACGCGTACTGCGGCTGATAAATGTTACTGATAGTGGTTTACGCAGTCAGGTTCACTCAAATTTCCTCCCTATACTTTGGCACTCTTATAGCTCTGAAACGTAGAAAAGTTACTGTCACATTCCCTGAACTAAAATAAAGGTCAAACTCTATTGTGTCAATAGCACATCCCTGTTTACACATTCAAGCATTTTATTCTTTTTCTTTTCTTGGGAACTTGATCAAACTTGTATATATTGGGTTGATTCTGGCATCTTCGTTTATGTCATTTATCCTTGATATAATGTAGAGATATGCAGAAACGAGCAAACAGCGCCTTGATCTAGCTATTCTTGTGTTCTTCCAGAACTTTAGAAAGTCGTATGTTGGAGATCAGGCAATACATTCATCTAAGGTACACAATTGAAATTTGCTTGCTGTGGTACCCAAGTGCCAAAAACTTTCTATTGTCATTTCTCTTGCTGGGTATTTAATCCATTTATTCCTCTACAGCAACTATATGCTAAATTGGCTGAGCTTCTTGGGCTCCATGATCATATGCTAATATTGAATGTCATTGTTGGGAAGATAGCAACCAACCTTAAGTTTTATGGGGAGGTAATTGTCATAATTGATTTTTTGTGATTTTGCCATGATCATGAATCATTATATCTCTTCTTTTTCATTAGAGCGAGGAAGTTATCAGTCAAACACTGAGTCTCATGTTGGAAATGGCATCTGGGCAAGTATCATCTTGCTTCTCTTCTCAAGTTTTTCACCAATGATTAGAGTTGAGGCATCTCCTTGTTCTATTCTAATTACTTTAATCTTCTTGGTTTGGCAGATATATGACTGCAAAGCTTCTTGTAAAGTTGGATACTACTCAATTAATAATATCCAATCGTAATGTAAGTATCATTTATAGCTGTGGTACATTGCTCTCTTTTCTGCTGATTCCTAAACATTTGTAGCTTTGGTTGGACTAATACTTTAAAATTTTCATATTTAGAGGGAAGAATTCCCTTTTTTGGGGGACTACAGGTGCTCTCGTAGTAGAACTACCTTTTACTATATTATTGGCTTGTTGATCTTTATGGAAGATAGCTTTTTGAAATTTAAAGCATCAATGGATCCACTTCTGCAGGTATGTGTTTGGAGCAATAATTATGTAACTTTCGTATTTGTCTTACCACCATGAATAGTATGCGAAAGAGTTTTACCTCAGCTTTGGTTTTGTTTAATTGCACCAGAAGTTGCTCAACTCTTTTTTCCATGAATAAACTGCTCCTAGTCATTCGCCTTATTGTAAAAGTTCAGAAGCTGTAATTATGTTTCTGTTCCTCACACTGATGAGTTGAGCGGTAATGATGCAATAAAAGGTCTTGCTGAGTTTGGAACTGATTCTGGATGCCTTGTTTCGCACTGATGATGTTAAGCAAGCATTAATTGGATTGATGAGGGATCTCAGAGGAATTGCAATGGCTACAAGTAGGTTAGTAGCATGGTGAATATGATTTTTCCTTGTTGAGGCGTAAGACTTGATTTTTTCAAACACTTTCACTTCATCTTTTCCTCCTATTCCTACTGTTCAACAGCCGAAGAACATACGGTTTCCTATTTGATTGGTTATATCCAGCACATATTCCCCTTCTTCTTAAGGCCATAACAATATGGGCAGACACTCCAGAGGTGAGATTTTATCTTTAAAGAGCATTAGAGTTTCTACTGTTAAATCTTTAACTGTTCTGTTTTCCCTTTCCATACATTCTTCCATAGAATTCGTACCCAATGGAAGCACATCCAAATATATGCTGTGCGTATATATTTCTCTCTTGACATTTACTTGCCAATACAAGAATGAGCTACTCTGTTTGCAGTGTCGGTCCTGGATAAAGAACATTTGTGTATATGGGTTAACATGCTGGTGAGATGAAGCGTACCAGATTGTTGAAACTTTTTCCCCTTGCAGGAGATCTAACAAATATTGAAAACAAAAAAAGTAACTTTTTGTGATATCAACTTGTAGGGGGCAATTTTCCCTTAAAATTTAAGATATTTTTCTATTGCTATTTGATTCACTCTGATCTTAGCACATTATAATTAAGAAAACAGAGAAGTTGATCCCTAGGAAGTGCTTGTGCTTTGGTGCGCACTGGAGACTTTTGTCTTCTTCTCCTTTAAAGCTATTATAATTGTGTCTTCATTTTTATTAATGTATGGAATAGGTGACAACACCACTGCTTAAATTCATAGCCGAGTTTGTGCTGAACAAGTCCCAACGGCTGAATTTTGAAATCTCATCTCCCAATGGCATTCTTCTTTTTCGAGAAGTCAGCAAATTAATTGTTGCATATGGATCCAGAATTCTCTCTCTGCCTAGTCACGTGGATATGTATCAGTTCAAATACAAGGGTATTTGGATTTCTTTGACTATTCTTTCGAGAGGTAGGAATTTTTAGCTTCTAAAATATTTTGGTTATATTCATTCTCAAAAAAAATATTTTAGTTATGTTCTAGATTTCTGTGTGTATGGCCCTTCAAATGGAAGGCTTCCTGTATGTTGTTTGCTCGTAAGACTAACCTTCTCTGACTGTTAAGTTTCATGCCTAGGAGAAGAATTACGGAGCCCGCTACTTCTGTTTTACGTTGCCTTGTTTCCCCCCCTCTTTTGTCTTCTACCTGTGATAAACTTTAGTAGAGTGACTTATTATTTTTGTTTTGACTAAGTTTTATTTCTCTGAATAAGAATTAGTATATTTCATAAAGTTGATATTTCTATAACTTGGAATTTTAAGATTTGTTTTTTGAGAAGGTAACATATTGTATATTAATAAAGACTACACATTCCATAATCACATAGGAGAGGAAGAAAGACTCCTAATACTTGTTCTTCTCACAAGGAATCTAAAACCATCAAAAATAGACTCATGTCTTCTAAAAGTTTTCTTTTCCACCAAAAGTAGAGCAGCAATAGACACTTCATTTTCATATTCTGGACATGATTGTACTTGTCTTCAAAACATCTCTGGTTTCTCTCTTCCCAAATTATCCACCAGATGCAAGCAGGGACTCCTCCATCTCTCCTTCTGATTAGACAAATTACCATCTCTACTCCAGCATGTAAGAACTTCAAGAATTATTCTTGGCATAGTCCACATAATACCCCTTGAGTTGATAAATCTCAATAGTTGAGCAGTCAACCCTGCAGTGTAAAAAGAGATGACTAAATGAGTAATTGACTCTGCCTTCTCTCCACATAAGTAGCATTTAATGCATAATTGATATCCTCCCTTGACTAGATTGTCGTGTGTCAACACTGCCTCCTTTGCCAACAACCAAGTAAAGCAAGCAATTTTATATGGAGTTTTAACTTTCCAAATCAGTTTCCATGGCCAACAACCGACTTGATTCATGGAAAGGTTGAATTCCTTGTAAGCTGATTTAACAGAGAACCTCCCAATTTTATTTCCTTGCCAATTCATACTGTCTTCAGAGTTTGAAATTCCTTTGAACTGTTCTATAATATTGTAGAACTCAGTCTTCTGTAAGTAAGCTTCCACCCTTGCATATTCCATGTCTCTCCTATTGTTGCTTTTTGTTGCTGATTGAGGATGTAGATGTCAGGAAAAATTGTCTCCAAGATCCTTGCCCTAACCAATTATCCTTCCAAAAGGATATCTTCATGCGATTTCCTATGCTGAATTTGGTTTTGTTCATGAATTTAGGCCATAGATTCCAGATGGATTTCCATAGACTAAACCCCATAAGGCCCATTCACTGATATTGTTGTTCATTTACCATCCATACCATACTTTTCCCTAATCACCTCTTTTCATAAGGATTGTTCTTCTTCAGCAAATCTCCATAACCACTTCATCATCAAGCTTTGATTCTGACTTCTCAAGTTCTTTATTCCCAACCCCCCTTCCTTCTTGTTGATTGTATGAGAGTTCTATTTGACTAAATGTATTTTCTTCTTATCACAACTCCCTTCCCACAAGAAGTTCGTTCTTAATGCATCTATTCTCTTCACTACGTTCACATCACAGGAATAGGAAACAGGGACATCATGTAAGTAGGCGTAGCATCCAATACAGAGTTAATTAGAGTTAATCTACCCCCTTTGATAGTTACTGACTCTTCCAGTTAGTCTACTTGTTTTCACATTTCTCTATAACACCATTCCATATCCTTTTTGATTTGCTCTTTGCCCCCAATGGCATTCCCAGATAAATGGTAGGAAGCTCCCCTATTTTACCTCCAAGAATTCTAGACTAGCATTGCGTCTCCTTTACAATATTTATTGGATACATAAAACTTTTGTTCCAGTTATGTAATCCAGATGTAGCTTCAAACAAGATAAAATTGCCCTTAACACTTTCAGTTGCTCACTGTCAGCCTCACAAAATACAATATTGTCATCAGCATACTGTAGATAGGATATCTCCGTATTGCTGTCTGCCCCAGCATTTACCTTAAAACCCCTTATCCAATTGTTTAATTGGGCAGTTTTTAACATATCATTCAATCTTTCCATAGCGATTATGAAGAGAAAAGGAGATAAAGGGTCTCCTTGCCTCAAACCCCTTTGAGAAGGAAAAACCAGCTGATGAACCATTGACCAGAATTGAGAACTTTACTGATGCAAAATTTTATCCAGTTAATCCATCTACCCCAAAGCCCATTTTAATCAGAGTTTCCAACAGAAAGTTCCAATTTAAGTGATCATATGCCTTCTCTATGCCCAGTTTGCATAATATTCCAGGCTCTTTGCTTTTTAATCTTGCATCTACACATTCATTGGCGATTAAAGGGGCATCCATTATCTGTCTGCCCCTAACGAAAGTCATTTGTATAGCATCTACCTGGTTGTTTACTACTTTTAGAGTCTTTCAGTCAATTATTTAGATATGATCTTGTAAACACTGCCTATTAGACTTATAGGCCTGAAATCTTTCAACTCTTTGGCCCCCACCTTCTTAGGAATTAATGCCATAAAGGTGGCATTAAAACTCTTTTCAAACACACCCCTGGATTGCAGCTACTACTTCCTTGTTCACTACCTCCGATCGTTGAATGAAGAAAGCCATATAATAATTAATCAGGACTTGGTGCTTTGTCCCCTACACATGCCTTTACACTTTCCTAGATCTCCTGAGTTTCAAAAGGACTTTGCAACATTAAGTTCTCTGGAGAAATTATAGGACAGTTTTTGAGATTGTCCTGTGGCTTCCATATTTCTGGTTCAGAATATAGCTTTTGGTAGAATGTGACAATCTCCTTTTTTATGTCTGCCGGACACTCCATAGTTTCCCCTTCTACATTCAATTTGTCAATATTATTGTTTGTATCTCCTATGAGCATTTGCAGTTCTGTGGAAATATATAGTGTTTTATTCACTTGTTTCAACCAAAGAGCCCTAGATCTTTGCCTCCAAGCACCTCCTCATTTCCAGCAGTCTCTTCAAATTCCGGAGCTAAAGCAGACTTAACATGTATTTCTTCCTCAGTCAGACATCTCTGATCATGTATTTCCTCCCGTTCAGCTAGTTGGTTGAGGATATTAAGCTTTTGCATTAAGTTTAAAGGCCAGCATAAAATCAGGTCTTCCGTCACATTCTACCATCCCACAAAACTAATATTCCCCCTCTAGTCCCACTAGCTTCCAATTGTGCATATTTCCACATTTCCACAGTTCTTTTACTATCTCTCCAATGTCTTCTTCGCTTTTGGATTCTTGAAAACAATATACATCTGCTTTCCACTTGTGAGTTAAACTCTTGATCAACATTCTTTTTCTATGTCGATGCAACCCCCTAACATTCCATGTGAGAATGTTTACCTTCATTGATCCTGGATAACCATATGCTCCTGAAGTTGCTTCCTATTTCCAGCCATTTTTCTTTAATTCCTTTTTGTCGTGGAGTTTCTGACACTTGCATATCTGGAAACCCTTTGTTCTCTTGTCTCTTGTTTTCAATTTTCATGAAAAGTGCCAATGCTTCTTTCTCGCATCCCTGAAAATTTATACCAAACACCTTGCCGAGTCTGATTATGTTTTGTTGTACCCAAATTGAAGCCTCAAATTCTGGGTCCTTCTCTTCCTCTAAACTCTGTAAATTTAGAGGAGTAGCTTCTTCAATTACCCACCCCATCTTATTGTTCTTAACAGTCAAGTGAACAGCTGTTTAAACAAGTTCTATTAATCCTTTGTTTTCTTTCTCCTTTTTTTCCCCTTTTCTCTTTGGCCCTCTGTTCCCTTGTGCAAAATATATGTGGCTCTCTGCCTAGCAGATTGTACGTATTTTCCCCATCTGTGTTTTTGGTTGATCGACACTACAGTAACCCTGGAAATGTAAAAAACTGAATTGATCGTCCTTTCATCATTATGTAATTGCTTATGCTTTACTCTACACTGTAGCACTTGCTGGTAACTATGTCAACTTTGGGGTGTTTGAGATTTATGGGGACAGAGCGCTAGCAGATGCTTTTGACATTTCTATGAGGATGGCTCTATCTGTTCCTTTGGCTGATATACTCGCATATAGAAAGGTATTATATTAAGAGCTGATTTATTCAAAAATATTGCTGGTTATTTTATTTCTTAGATGCTTATCACATGAGAATTAACTCCTCTTACTATATGATGTTAACAAAGTAGTACGTTCAGACTGATTTTGTTTCTGAACATAAAAGCTTCTGCTGCTTTATGCTCTGAGCAAAGATATTTTATGTGATTTTGGAACATATAAACTTCCCAACAAACATCAAAATTTGTTGCCAGCACTCTACTTATTTTGGAGTGTACTCCCAACAAAGTATGGGAGCATCACAATTCACATACCCACCAAGTTTGATCCCATAGTTTCTATGTGCTTGTTGCAGATGTAAAGTATGGTTTATTGTGAGTTGTCTACATTCAATCAGCTAAGAAAACATACTTATAAGTGACACAATTACAACACGGGAAAATATAGAGACTACTGAGACATTTGAGAGGTCAACATCCTGGTGGAAAGAAATACTCCTGTTATCTATTGAGCGTTATGTTGGAACTAACATTCAGGCAATCAGGTTCTGACTATGATGCTAGCATATGAAAACTGCAGAAGTATCTTGATTAAAATTATTTTATCAGGATATACATCTTTAAATATTGATTTGGTAGCAGCCACTTGTAGTTGTTTATGTGTTTGGAGCACCATTTGTATGCCTTTAGTGTTTGCTTGGAGTAGATTTAAGCCATCTTTGAGTCTTGTGTATGTGGGGAGCAGATGCAGAGAAGAAGTTGATCATTTTGGTTTTCTTTTTCAGTTCCTTTTTCATTTTTTTCTGTGTCTTTGTCTATAGCTTACATTTTCTTTTGATTGGTATAATTGAGTTAAATATTTTAAACTACTGACCACTTATTTTTAAAGTGGACCTTCTCATTGTTATTCTGGCAAAAATTTATCTGTTCAATCAGCGCTGTTGCTGCTTCTTAAAAATTAGAGCCTCAACATTCTTCGAATGAGCAGTGGTGTCAAATTGAGCTAATTTGTTTAAGCTGTTTATCTTTAAAAGTGGTTTGATCCCTGGTTGTGTCCTCAGCAGTGGACATACCTCTTACACGAATTTTGAGGGGTATATATTCTTTTTCCCTGTAAATTATCACATTCTCTGTATTTCATTTTAACAATGTAACCACTACCAATTGTCTTATCCTACAGCTTTCAGGAGCTTACTTCACATTCCTGGAAATCATGATGAAAAACCAGATCCATTTGATACTAAACTTGGACTCAAGTAGCTTTATATTTATTGCTGGGTCTCTTGAGTCTGGACTTAAAGTACTGGATGCAAATATCAAATCACAGGTTTGTGCTGCGTTCGACCATTATCCTTGGGTGTTACATGCCATTTCTTTGTATTTGTTTGATCTTTGCAAGTGTTGAAACATAATATAAGTAATTAAAAAGTGTGCTCTTCTCTAACGTCTTAAACTTTTATACGAGGTGGTCACACACTTCAACATGGTGGTTGAGCAGGCAAAGGTCGTGAGGTCAAATCTCACCACCACCCAGAAAGCAAAAAATATTTCACGTGTTTGACCCAATCAGGTCCACAAGTGAGACCTAATATAATTATACTATAATATAAGTGTGAAGGCCTTAGTGTGAAGTCGAAAGACTAAAATATCCTTATAAATTAAGTGACATTAATACCCTTAAAAAATAAATAAGTTCTTCCTTCATCAACTTTAAACCAAAACTTTGTTAGACTAATGTGCTGAAAGCCTGAAACGTTAGGGCAAACATTCCATAATAAATACTCATATTAGTGAAGTTGCACCTCTTGCATGTACTTCTTGCTATTTTCATATTTATTTAATTTTTTAATCATTTCTTTCATTTATATGTTAATAACCCACAAAATCACTTCGCAAATTCTATTATGTTTATATTCTTTTCTCACAATGAGCAGTAATTTTTTTAATACGATCAATGAATTAACTCTACTTAAAGTTCAAATAACCTAAATGCTAGAAAAAATGAACAGGCAAAGGTAGTTTCAATATATCATCTATATATGTAAGTTAATGAGAGCACAATTACAAAAGGTAGAGATTCAAATTGAGTGCAAAAGGAGATGACCACACATCATGGATAGATATGTAAAGTTCTTGGATGAGGGGAAAAAGAAGGCAGACCTATACAGAAATACTTTCTAAGTTGTGATTTTAAATGAGATTGACATATGATTAACAACCAATGAGCTCCATCTCATATGTCCCCCTCTATGTGCATTTGTGCGACTCTGATTAGTTCGGCGTTTCTCTATGCCAACGAGCTCCATATCAGATATGCATCTATTTTTCTCTTTGTTTATCCTTAATATTAACATAGATTTTAGTAATTTTCAAATATGCGTATTATATTTCTTCCTTTCTAAATCACCATAATTCATGTGTTGAAGGAATGAAGTCAATCTACATATAGGTGGTGTTATAATTTCCTTTATATTATTATATCAAATAGAGCTCCACTCCAAAGTGCTGAAACAACAATGAGGAACGAACTTACAGTAATAGAGAAGGCATATGATAATGGGGCTCTATTAATTGTCTATAAGGAAAAGGAAGCAGGATATGATCATATAACATATTTATATAAACCTAATTATTTTGTATTAATAATTAAGTCGGTCGAATATGCTCACTATTTATTAACATATATTATATAAAATTGATCGGAATGCACGTGCAACGCACGTGTCCAAAAACTAGTTAAATAATTAAAAGTGTGCTCTATCTGACAACTTAAGCTTTTGTATAAGGTGGTCACGCTTCAATAACAGCCTTGCTGGGATGAATCATATAATTCGTTCTCAACAAACTGACTCCAACTTATTTATTTTTAGTGTGCATCTGCTGTGGACAACTTGGCTACTTTTTATTTCGATCACATAACAGCTGGAGAGTCTCCAACTACCCCCGTGGCTCTTAACCTGGCTCAACATTTAGCCGATTGTCCGAACATATTTCTTGAAGTAAGTTCAACTGCTCTTTTTATATAAAGGAATAATGATTTCAAGACCTTTTTTAGAAACTGCATATTCGTTTTAGCGGTGGCAGTAGGGAACTCTGTTCTTTTTTGACCCCTCCCTCCAGTTCGTTTTGTCCCTTTTATTTCATGAGGTTTCATCCTTTATTTTTTTTGTTATTGTTCTTATATACATATTTTTGTTCGGGTGGTGGTGGGGGAATGTGGAGTTTGGGCCGGAAAATGCAGTAGATTTCGGAAGATGGTATAGCATGCTCATTACTACTATGTTCAAAAGTCTCACATGCCAAAATTATTTTCAACAATAGGTAGTGAATGTTGGGTCCTCTGTCGGTCTAATTCTACGAGTATAATTAAAGTTTCTATTGTATATCATCGTACCGTCATGGTAGTTTATCTTCTAAAATTTCAATTTGTTTGTAGATTATATTATAGTAGTGCATGTGAAGGGAAGAAAAAAGACCCACAATATCATTCCACAATTGGGAGAGAACTTGGGATGGCTGGACTCTGCTAATAAAATTATTAAAATTTGTTGAGAAAGGGTCGTGGAAGGAAGAAATGTCGAAAGAGTGATCACCTGGAGTGGATTTGTCCTTATGTGGTACAGATAAACATTTGGCAAAGAGATGATATTAAAATCTTAAAAAACGATAGAACGGAGCAATATATTCTTGATTGACAACAACTCCCTCAGGTATAGGATGGAGTATTTTTATACATGCTTAATTGGGTGCTTTGGTGATTCCAGAAAATCGCCCTAGTCATTGGGAATTTCAAAAATGGTCTGCAAGAATTGAAATATTCCGGCGAGATGATTTAAAGAACTAAATGGTGGTCACTGATCAACGTTTGTCATCGACAAAAATTGCGCCCCGACCAAGTTTGGATAAGATGTTCAAGTTTTCCGCGGTCGAAAGACATCTTCAAGAAAAATTGGTGACATATTCTGTTTTCTAGAAATGGACGATAATAAGAAATACATAATATATTTGAGATGGCCTAGAATCTGCATGTGTTTTGCAAAGATAAAAGTCCCGACGACGATTAAAATCATGGTGGATAACTTCACGTTTAGTGTTCGGATATGGGTGGAATCCAATGCTTGGGTGGAGAAAGTTGATCAGGATGTAAAATAGGGCTATCGCAGAAATGGAAGAGATGAGGTGTAGAACCTTGGTGGTTTGAATGCAGCGTCGCAGTTTCCCAATAAGAATACATTGTGGAATTCTAACATGCGTATGGGATGCATGTCAATTGTGAAACCAAATTTAAAATTTAAAAATGAAAAGGGCCATATTGTGAAGGCTTTGCTTTTTTTAAGTCTGATGCGCTTGGGTCTTCTAATAGGTAGACAAATAATAAAACTAGCCCATCTTATTCATTTCTATATAAAGAAGATGGTCGACCAAGGGTATATTTGTCATTATACTCTATTATTATATTTTTTTTTATTCTCTCTATTAATAAGGGGAATAAGCAGGCAGCGTGGGCAATTTGATCATTTAGTTCAAATAGAGTAATATAACTGGCTAAAAAAGAATCTTGCTGTAGCTTATATGTAAACTTTTGAATGCTTTGACGTAATTACCCCTAGCTTATGTCATTATCCATCATCAAACTCTTTCCTACCCAGCAGATCCCCAGCCCACACGTGCAGCCTAACTCATGGTTTCTTCCCTCGGTATTACTTTAACAAATCATAACCTATATTAGCATTCTTTATTTTATCTAACATTTTGTTTCACTGTACTACTATTTTAATATTATTTATTTAATTTTATATTTACTTTTGTGCTAATTTTGTTTATTAATTAGATAATATAAAATTATTATATGGACCGTCATATTCTAGGTTTGATACTTTCTGACATCAAAGACTAAACCATTTACCTGGGAAAAATTTAGAAAAAATCAAATAAAATATTTTCAAATTCTAAGAAACATTATAAATGATTAAAATATATATTATTACTTTGAAAATTATAGAAGCTTACATTGCATCTCATTTTTGAGGGATAATTAAGCAATTTAGAGTTTGATGTTGTAGAAACTATAAAAATTAACTGTAAGGTAATATTTTTATTTCAATCTTAATATAAATATTTAAATATTTTTTTATCTTCTATATTCTAAGATTTGATTTCTCCAAAAAAAGTTCAAGTTAAGGAACATACATTTCAACCATAAATGAACAATGTTACAAATTTTAAAAATTTCCAAGTACAATTCCGAGGGTGTATTTGGTATTTTTTTCAAAAAAGACAAGTTAAGAAGAAAAATACGAAGAAAATGTTACAAAAAAAGAGACTAGGACATATTGGAAAACAAATAGAGTAAGAACAAAATAATGTTATTCAATCTGTATTCCTGTAAAACCAATAAGACATTAAACTTTCTTAAATACAACCAGAAACAGAAAGTTAGTAGAACCAGTTTAACGAAATAAATCCTCGGAAAAAAAATTATAGGAATAAATCGAGCCTACTGAATGCACAGTGTGTCCTTAAGGAAATTATTCCCCTCAAGTACCCGAGGTGTTGGAATATTATCCTCCCAGGATAGAACGATTTAACTCACTAGCGTATTGATACCAAAAACTCCGGTGAACGGCGAACCACTCAATGGTCCTAAAACACACTAGAAAACATTGTGCAGAAGAAGAAGAAGATAATCAGAAAATTTAGTAAGTAAATTTCTGGGATTCAAGGCATATTTATGGACCATTTGGCACTGATTCTGAAAAGGTTTGCAACCTTTCAGAACATCCATAGCTGTTGGAACATGTGGGAATATTGCGGGAAAAAACAGAAAACGGATTTAAAAATAATCCGTGAAAGAAAACGGACCAGACCGAATCGGGGGTCATGGGTTATTCCGGATTGAATTTTCGTTAGTTAATTAAATAATCGAAAGGTTTTTTGTCCAAAAAGATTAATCAATCAATCAATCGATCTTTGGCCAAATCCAAATCCAAATCCGAATCCGAAGCCGAGCCGAACAACCGACGACGACGACGGCGACTGCGCGAGGCTTGCCTTCTTCTCAACTCCTTAAGAGCTAGAAGAAGAGCAATTGTATATATACCCATCAAAAGTCTTTTCTTCTTCCAATATCGGACAATGTCCCTTTGCCAAGGAGTGAAACTCAAATATTTCATTTTCCCTCCGTTTTCCATTCACCCTCTTTAAGCTACACTGAGCTTAAAGCCCAACAATCCCCCACATGAATGGGGAATGGCTATAAAATAAAGGAATGCATGGATGTGTGTGTGTTTTACATGTAAGAATTAATTGCATCTGGATAAGTTGGTATCCATTTGAACTTTCCGTAGTGAACATATATCGGATATACTCGGTCAATCGGTAGATTTGATATCTTTGAACCGTCGAGCTTTGTTGTATACCTAGATAACATAAGTCACACAATCAATCCTTAACCATCTATGGTTCTCACGTTTGTGTTCGTTTCAGCCATGAACACCACCTTGTTTCATGAGTGCTTAGAGAATGAGCATTTACTTTCATTCTTCTTGAAGCGGCTTACACTTCACACTCACATAGGTGATTCCTAAATGTGTCTGGTCATATCCTGCCAGACTTAGCAAATCATTAAAAAGCTTTAAGCTTTATTGACTCATCAAAAACCCTTACTGCTTTACCTCGATTCTTGAACATTGTCTTCATCACGATAATGGGTTGAGTTATTTGACAATGTTGAACCGTCATTCATAACTTTGTTTGATCTCTTTGAACCTAGCTCTTGGGATCTCCAGTCTGCTAGGTAGAGTTACCGCTATGATGACTTGTCCTAGGCCTTAACCCCATTCCCTTTTGATGATCTTTCAACTGCCTCTTTAGATAAGCCTTTTGTAAGTGGATCCGACACGTTATCTCTTGACTTTACGTAGTCAATTGTGATAACACCACTAGAGAGTAGTTGTCTAACGGTATTGTGTCTCCGTCATATATGACGAGATTTTCTGTTATACATAACGCTCCCAGCCCTGCTTATTGCCGATTGACTATCACAATGTATACAAATAGGTGCCAAGGTTTGGGCCAAAATGGAATATCTTCCAAAGAAATTCCGGAGCTATTCAGATTCTTCACCGGCCTTATCTGAAGCTATGAATTCAGATTCCATTGTAGAACGGGCGATGCACGTTTGTTTGGATGATTTCCAAGACACTGCTCTACCCCCAATTGTGAAAACATATCCACTCGTGGATTTAACTTCAGATGATCCGGTGATCCAATTTGCATCACTTTATCCCTCGATCACGGAGGGATATTTGTTATAATACAAAGCATAATTTTGGGTATGTTTGAGATACCCCAAAACTCGTTTCATTGCCATCCAATTTATATGATTGGGGTTACTTGTAAACCGACTCAGTTTGCTAATAGCACATGCTATATTTGGTCGCGTAAAATTCATGATATACATCAAATTTCTCAATACTCTTGCATAGTCCAGTTGTGAGTCACTTTCACCTTTATTCTTTTGAAGTGCATAACTCACGTCAATTGGAGTCTTGACAATTTTGAAATCCAAATACTTGAACTTGTCAAGTACCTTTTCAATGTAGTGAGACTGTGATAATGCTATGGAGTCTTGTGAATTCTGATTCCTAAGATCACATCAGCAACTCCTAAGTTTTTCATGTCGAATTTGCTAGCCAACATGCGTTTTGTAGCATTTATATCTTCCATACTTTTGCTCATTATCAACATGTCATCAACATATAAACAAACAATTACTTCATGACCTAGAGTGTTTTTAATGTAAACACATTTGTCACACTCGTTGATTTTAAATCCACTTGCCAACATTGTTTCGTCAAATTTGGCATGCCATTGTTTGGGTGCTTGTTTAAGTCCATAAAGCGACTTCACAAGTTTGCACACTTTCTTTTCTTTACCAAGAACCACAAAACCCTCAGGTTGTTCCATGTAAATCTCTTCCTCCAATTCTCCATTTAAGAAAGCTGTTTTAACATCCATTTGATGGATTTCAAGACCATCCACGGCCGCTAGTGCCACTAACACCCTAATAGATGTTATCCTCGTTACTGGCGAGTAAGTGTTAAAGTAATCAAGGCCTTCTTTTTGTCTATAACCTTTGACGACAAGTCTTGCCTTATATTTGTTAATAGTGCCATCAGCTTTCATTTTACGTTTAAAGATCCATTTCGAACCTGAAGGCTTATTTCCCGGTTGAAGATCAACCAATTCCTGTGTATGGTTATCCAGAATTGATTGAATCTCACTATTGACTGCCTCTTTCCAAAACGCTGAATCAGACGACGACATAGCTGTTTTAAAAGTTTGAGGATCATTTTCAAGCAAGAATGTCACAAAATCTGGTCCAAAGGAAGTAGATGTTTTTTGACGTTCGCTACGCCTTGGATCTTCTACACTTGGAGTATTTTCCTCTGGTTCTTCCCGAGGTCGTTTAGGTCTTTCACTTAACGACTCGCATTCAGTTTTATACGGATAGATGCTTTCAAAGAATTCAACATTATCTGATTCCATTACCGTATTAACATGAATCTCGGGATTATCGGATTTATGAACCAAAAATCGACATGCTTTACTGTTTGTAGCATATCCAATGAAAACACAATCTATTGTTTTTGGTCTGATTTTAACCCTTTTAGGTAAAGGAACTTGTATCTTTGCTAGACACCCCACACTTTGAAATATTTCAAGTTGGGTTTTCTTCCTTTCCATTTTTCATATGGAATAGATTGCGTTTTTCCGTGGGGGAATTTATTAATAAAGAATTCATCATTTCCTTTAATGTCCGATTTTTCCTTTCCGCAATTGATTGAGATGTGTAAGGTGCAGTAGTTTGATGGAAAATTCCATATTCCGAACATATTTCTGCAAACGGAGATTCATATTCTCCACCTCTATCACTTCTAATCATTTTGATCTTTTTATTCAATTGATTCTCCACTTCATTCTTGTATTGCTTAAATGCTTCAATTGCTTCATCCTTACTATTAAGCAAATAAACATAACAATATCGAGTGCAATCGTCAATAAAAATAATAAAATTCTTTTTCCCACCTCGAGATGGTGTCGACTTCATATTGCAAATTGCAAATGTCAGTATGAATTAAGTGTAAAGGATTTGAATTCCTTTCAACAGACTTATACTTATAGGATGTTTTACCAACTTAGATTCAACACATATTTGACATTTCAATTTATTACACTCAAATATAGGCAATACTTCTAAATTAATTAACTTCCGAATATGCCATAAATCATTTGACTCCAATAAATAAGAAGCTGAAATTGTATTCATACAGTCAACAACCATTACATTGAGTTTGAAAAGGCCCCCCATGAGATAGCCTTTTTCAACATACATTTCATTCTTGCTTATAACAACTTTATCAGAAAAAAATACACATTTGAATCCATTCTTCACAAGTAAAGAAGTAGAAACTGAATTCTTCCTAATATTAGGAACATGAAGAACGTTGTTGAGCGTTAACACCTTGCCAGAAGTCATCTTCAGGAATATCTTCCCATAACCTTCAATCTTGGCTGTTGCATTATTTCCCATGGAAATCTCTTCTTCGAGACCAGCAGTAGAGTAAGTCGCAAATACTTCTTTGACAGCACAAACATGTCGAGTGGCTCCAGAGGCAATCCACCACTCCTTCGGATTTCCAACTAGGTTGCATTCCGAAAGCATTGCACAAAGATCATCAATGTCATCATTCTTCTCCACTATGTTGGCTTGTCCCTTCTTCTTATCCTTTTTCGGGAGACGACAATCAGGGGCTTTGTGACCAACTCTTCCACAATTGTAGCAGTTGTCCTTGAAATTCTTTTTGTTCTGCTCCTTAGTCTGTCCAGAAGATCTCTTCCTCTTTTTACTTTTTGGAGCAGTCTCCTCAGCGATATTAACTCCCATGATCGTTGAATTTCCACGAGACTTCGTCTCGGCTGTTTTGTTGTCTTCCTCAATCTTGAGACGTATCACAAGATCTTCCAACTTCATTTCTTTGCGCTTGTGCTTAAGATAGTTCTTGAAATCTCTCCACGAAGGAGGCAATTCTTCAATCATTGCAACCAGTTGAAATGCTTAATTCACGACCATACCTTCAGCAATAAGGTCGTGAAAAATAAGTTGAAGCTCCTGAACTTGGGTTCCCACAATTTTGCTGTCTATCATTTTATAGTGTAGAAATTTGGCAAATCGGAACTTCTTCAAGCATGCATCTTCTGCCTTGTACTTCTTCTCAAGTGCGTCCCATAATTCTTTCGAAGTATTCATCGCACTGTACACATTGTACAAGTCATCCTCTAAAGCGCTTAACACATTGTCCGGCATGTCCGCAGCAGGCACTGGAGGTTATTCACTAGTGAATTTCTGCATACCAAGTGTGATAAGCCAGAAGAACACCCTTTGCTGCCATCCTTTGAAGTTGGCTCTAAAAATTTTTTCCGGTTTCTCTGCCGGTGGAACAACAGTTCGGCTTGACGAGGCTATCGTCGTTGCCGCAACAGTCGCAGAAGAATTTTCATTATCAATTGCCATTTCTCACTGTCAACAACAGAAGAGTTCAATTAATGGCAAAACCAGAAGAGTAAACAATACTGTAATTAAAAATAAAAGTACGTATAATAAATAAAAACCGAAATTTTTATATACTGTTTCACTAAAACGATGAAGTTTTTATGTTCTTCAAATCGTTTTCTGATTTCAATACTCTGATGAAGTTTTTATATCTTCAAATCAGAATAGTAAAATTCAGAAGGGGTTTTAATCTCCACAAACAAAATACAGAATATAATAAAAAAGTAATTTTCCTTAAGATTGTTATTTAATCTGTATTACTGTAAAACCAATAAAACATTAAACTTTCTGAAGTAAACCAGAAACAGAAAGTAAGTAGAACCAGTTTAACGAAATAAATCCTGGAAAAAAAATTGGAATAAATCGAGCCCACTGAATGCACATTGTGCCCTTAAGGAAATTAGTCCCCTCAAGTACCCGAGGTGTTGGAATATTATCCTCCATTTAACTCACCAGCGTATTGGTACCAAAAACTCCGGTGAACGGCGAACCACTCAATGGTCGTAAAACACACCGGAAAATATTGCAACCTTTCAGAAGAGCCATAGTTGTTGGAATAGGTGGGAATATTGCGGGGAAAAAAACAGAAAACAGATTTAAAAATAATCCGGGAAAGAAAACGGACCGGACCGAACCATGTTGCGGGTCATGGGTTATTCTGGATTGAATTTTCGTTAGTTAATTAAATTAATTAATTAAATAATCGAAAGGAATTTTGTCCAAAAAGATTAATCAATCAATCGATATTTGACCGAATCCGAATCCGAATCCGAAGCCGAACCGAGCGAGCGACGACGACGATGGCGCGAGGCTTGCCTTCTTCTCAACTCTTTAAGAGCAATTGTATATATACCCATCAAAAGTCTTTTCTTCCTCCAATATTGGACAATGTCCCTTTGCCAATGAGGGAAACTCAAATATTTCATTTTTCGTCCATTTCACATTCACCCTCTTTAAGCTACACCAAGCTTAAAGCCCAACAAATAAAACAAGGGAGGAACAACCTGAAAAAAAAATTGAAAAAGGGAGCAGACATATTAATTATTTTGTAGTATATAATTTGGAGTTTGCTAAAAAACAATTGAATAGTATCATCTATAACTTAACATTAAGATAATTGTTATATGTAGAAACAAAGTTACCCTTATGATTACTTTTATGGTTGTAGAACTAGATATTTAACTTCCTAATAAATATTAGCAATATTAAAGTTTGTTGGAACAAAAAAAATGAAACTATTTTTATTTGTCGAAGATAATAGTAAAACATATCAGGAAAGCTATCAACAAAGGAACTACCAATAAAATCACATTTGAACTTAAATTGTTGGGTCCGTACGAGCACGGGCTGATGAGACCTAGTTAGTGAAAATAAGGAGCAACCCAAGCGTTTCGAACATTCATATATCTAATGGACGGGGATCCAATTTTCCTCTTCTAATTTTAAGTCTGGTGTGCCTGGGTCTTCTAATAAGTAGATAGGCCCATCCAATTCATTGGTGAAATTGAGGAGCAGCCCAACCGTTTCAAACATTCATATATCTAATGGATGGGAGCCAATTTTAAAAATATACGCAAGTCCAAAGCTGAAGAGCCATGTTTAAAGACCCAGACCCTTATCCAATGTATCCTTTAGTGTCGCAAAGTTGAGAGCTCCATGCAGATGTTGGAATCGGTGGGAAATAAAGATACTACAGTCTCTGTGCTTGCTTCCTTGGATGTGTTTGTCCAAGACCTTCCCCTAGGTCCGAAGAAAGCTTTTCTCTGGAATATTTCGAGGATGAAAGGGTGAGATGGAGTGATTATCTGAAGATGACAGTATGACCTGGGAAAATCTTCAGCAGAATTTCATTCAAAGGTTTTTGAAGAATTCACACGAACACATGCTGTTGATTCTCCTTTGATATATTTATGCGCAATTTCAGTAAAAGATTAAACTGAGAAGGGCGTCAAGATGGGTGTGAGAATGCACAGGAGAAAAATCTATTTTTAAATATGATACAATGAGCTCTATATATAATACATATTCTAGTCCTGCTACATATAGGACTAGGACATAATCTACTCCTACTACATATGGGACTATGACATATTCTACTCCTACTACATGTAGGACTAGGACTAGGACTATTACATATAACTATCTAACACTCCCCCTCAAGCCGGCATACAAATCCTATGTACCGAGCTTGTTACATATGTAACTAATACGAGGACTGGTGAGGGACTTGGTGAAAATATCTTCAAGCTGATCATTCGATATACAAGGCCACTAGACTCCCCAGAACAACAAAATCAAGTGGTTGCTGATAAACAGAAGTTGGCCAGAAGGTTGCCAGGACTGTTCACGCCGGAAAAGTGCACTGGTTCACCCTCACATGCGCCGGAAAAGTTGCTATAGCTTGCTAGAATCCTAGTTCTGGCGGCCCGCGGAGGTGCGTGACTTTCTGCTGGAGCGATTGACTTGGGTTTGTCGCCTCACTTTTCAGAACAAGATGGTAATGTTGGTTTTCGTACAACACTTACCGATGAGGAGATACCGCAAATCAATATTGAGTCGTCAATCGGAAAGACGCACGATGACTGACTTTTCTGTTCAGATGGGACTGAAATTTCTGGGGTTTGGTTGCATAAGGGTTTCAGATGATGGTACTAGTATATGCACAGTATCACTGTAGCAGTGATGAACCCTGGGAACAAAACGAAGTTGCCAGCAAATTGCACGGCGATGCGATCTCTCTTCTCGGATGTCGCTGAAATGACGCACAATGATAATTTTCTCACTGAAGCTCTGATACCATGTGAGAATGCACGGGAGAAAAATCTATTTTTTAAATTTGATACAATGAGCTCTATATATAATACATATTCTAGTCCTAATACATATGGGACTAGGACATATTCTACTCCTACTACAAACAGGACTAGGACTATTACACATAACTATCTAACAATGGGTAAGAAGGAATATACTGAAAATGTGTAAACTACTTGGGGTTCATATGATGGAACTCGAAAATGAGCTCCTTGATCTTTTACTACAGATTGAAAATATCAGGACCTATAAACTGGTGTCAAACTCAAATCCTTCTCCTATATTTAAAGGGAGTTGAAATTGCTCGTTTAATGTCAATTATGGTGAGGCTAGTGGATATATGGGCAGTGGGCAGCAGGAGGAAGCTATTGAATGAGAAGAAGTGAATTTGAAGTTAAGCTTTTGGAACCCCTAAAAGATAGAGATGAACAAAGATTGATCAGGCTGATGGTTAGAGATTGGAAAACAGATATCATCTGTTTCGTCGTGGAAACAAAAATGAACAATGCAGATTTTTCTCTTATCAAAAAGATAGGGGGCATTACATGGGCAGAAGGGCTGATTGTGGAAGCCTAGGGAAGTAGTGGAGGTATTCTACTGTTGCTGGACAAGAAAATATGGATATGTAACAATTGATGGGGCTGCGCGGCTGCTGTTTTGTTGTAGGAGTTGAACTCTGGATGTCTACTGTCCTTGTGATGGGGGAGAAAAGAGCTTTGGCATGAAGTGGTTGCTAAGTAGGGGTTCGAAGCATCATATGTGTTGTCTGATGGGATTTCAGTGACACAAGATTTAGTGTCGAAAGATGTGGCGGAGTTTTCAATCCTAGATCTATAGGAGATTTCACGGAAGTAGTTGATGAGTTAACTATGATGGATATCCCTTCCAATGTGGACAATTCAACTGATTAAGGGGTAATGATATTTCTTGTGCATCAAGGATTGATAGGTTCCTTGTATCTACTAAACGGGATGACTTCTTTAAGACTATAAAACCGAGGGGACTTCCTAGAGTTTGTGCAAATAACTAATCTATTCTCTTGAAATGCGGGATTGGAATACAGAAAGGTCATTTTAAATTCGAGAATATGTGGCTGGAAATGAATTCATTGATTTAGTGGATAGATGGTGGAAATCATATGAGGTACAGGGAATGTTGTCCTAGCCAAAAAGTTGAAGTTGTTGAACCTGGATATCAAAAAATGGACAAGGAACTAAGGAAGTCTTTGGCATGCTGCAAGAAATATAGAAAGTTGTTTTGGAAAAACTTGCTATGAAGGATTAGTCAAATTCAGTAGGAGGAGCTGAGTATGATGTGGAATCCATGCAGTCTAGCCTTTCAAAAGAGCTGAAGAAACATAGTGGAGGCAGAATAAAGCTGTTTATGGATCAAGCAAGGTGATAAAAGTAAAAAGCATATAGAAAGCAACAAAGTCCATGGTGTTGGCGAAAAGCAAGAAGCACACAATTTATTGAAAAGTTTTAAAAGATAACTTATTTCTATCTATGTAATGTTTCAATAGATATGTCACGACCCAAAATCCCATCGCAGCCGTGATGGTGCCTAACACCGCTTCTAGGCAAGCCAACAATCGATTAGCAGAAACAAACTTAAATAACGTTATTAAATAATCTCAACAACGGAATAACATAAATAGCTGAAATCAATAAAAACAATGCAACTGAAAACCATCCCACAATCTGGTGTCATCAAGTACATGAACGCTACAAAATTCAAATACAGAGTCTGAACCCAAAATACAATACTGCCCGAAAGATGGTACAATATAACATGAACTAAGAGAAAAGGGATTTCAAGGCCTGCTAATGGAAATAGATGCTATCTCGAAATCTCCAAAACTGGTACCGAAGCCATTCTCTAGCAATCACCCCTCTCAGCAGCACCTGGATCTGCACATGAAGTACAAAGTGTATTATGAGTATAGCCAACCCCATGTACTCAATCAGTAACAAACCTAACCTCGGACTGAAAGCAATGACGAGCTTGACAAGTAATATCAAGTTCAACCTTTTCACAATAAGAAGGGAAATAAGCATGCTTTTCAAGAATAAAAGTTAAGGCATAAATTCTTCCACAAAAATCACCTAAATATGGTTTTATCAATTTTACTGTGATTCCACGTTCTACACACCAAATAGAGACATAAGTACCAATTAGCAGGGAAGAAATACATGACAAGTATGCATGCTAGAACCAATAATATCGTAGTTAAATCAAGTACCCAATCTCAGCACATGTATAGTGTCTGACACAAATACCCTTCAATCATCACACACAACCACACTCAGCACTATACGGGTGCCTTACACAAGTCCCGCACAAGGCATGTATATATAACCCGTGTGTTTGCACCCACATGTTATTACCAGACTCTGGAGGGGCTTGTCCTAGCCTAAGCGCTGATAGGATCTAAGTCAACGATCAATATCACTTACCCAATATAGGGCTTGACGCACGCGTCATCTCAAAATCAATACCACTCAGCCCAATGTGGGCTTGGCGCACACGTCACCTCATTATTAGTATCAGATCGGCTCTATGGCCAAGATCAGTCATCAAGTGCTCAAGTCTCAAATGCTCACATCTCACAATACTCGGTTCAACTCGTGTCACACATACAAGGGCGCCAAAAATATGTGAGATAACATATAAAGAATGTATAGACACAGATATAATACGCAGATGTAACATCATGACTGAGAATATGACTACAATTAAGGCAAACAACTCAATATAGCAAGAATAACCCTATCATGTCTCAAAAGATAAGCACATAGCATAGACATGATTTCTAAGATGAATAATAGCTCACGTAGTCATACAAGTGGAGAAAACACGGAAATAGCGGAGCATGATAGCAAAACAAGGCACATAATAGCCTAAGGTCTACCTGGATCATGAATAACCCGGTTGTACACATATATGCTCGTCGCCTAGCACGTCCGTCACCCCTTATATATCTCAAATATCATAGCCAACAGGGAAATTACCCTCAAACCAAGTTTAGACAAGTTACTTACCTCAAAGTGCTTGAATCGATACTTTTAAAATGCATTCCCACGCGAATCGATCTCCAAACAACACGAATCTAGTCAAATAACACACCACTATGTCAAATAATGCTAAAGGAACAACATCAGAGCTTAAAGACTCGATCTTTAATAAAAAATACGAAGTCAACCAAAAGGTCAACCCCGACCCGTTTTTCGAACCCGGGTAAAGTTACAAATCCCGACTACCCATTCGAATACGAGTCCAAATTACAAGTTTTATCCAAATTTGACTCCGAATCGGGGTTCAAATCTCCATTTTTCACTCCAAAATCAGCCAAAACCCCTGAAAGTTTCTCTTTCGAATCCCATAATATGTGTAATAATCCAGGGTGAAACAAGATATAATGTTTCAAATATCGCCCATCTCCAAGTCTAGGGCTCAAAGTATGAAATAATGGGTCTAAGTCCAGAAATTACATCACTTATAGGTCTGCCCAGTGATACCCTTCACGAATGCGGCCCAAGCCTCGTGTTCGCGAAGCACAACTTAGCCTCTGTCCAAATAGACTCTTCGCGAACGCGATACACGGGCAACTTAAGCTTACGCGAACGCGTCCCAGACTTTGCGAATGCAAAGGCTAACCCCAGTCCTAGCCAACCCTCTCCTCTATGCGAAAGCAAGCCCTTTACCCGCGAATGCGAAGACCAACGACCCCACCCCTTCGCAAACACTGCACCCTATTCGCGAACGTGGAGAACAAATACCATAGTTGCCTTAAATAAGCCTCCGCGATCGGGAAGCACACCATACGCCAACAGAAAATCTGCAATTCAACCAAGCTCCTTGTGGTCCGAAACTCACCCGAGCCACCAAAGACCCCGTCCAATCATACCAACAAGTTCGTAAACACTACCCGGACCTATCCGAAGCCTCCAAACACATGCAAGATCACATTTACAAATCGACAATCAAACCATCAATTGAACTTCTCTTAAGTTCATCAGCTTCTAAACTTCCAACCAAACATTTGATTCCTATCAAACTAACTCAAAATGCCACCAAACTTTGCACACAAGTTCCAAATGTCAAAATAGACCTATCCCAATTTCCGGAACGACAATCCGAACCCGATAACCTCAAAATCAACTCCCGGTCAAACTTATAAACTTTTCAAACCTTTAAATTTTCGACTTTTGCCAATTAGGGCCAAATCAATCTAGGAACCTCCAAATCCAAATCCGGGCATACGCCTAAGTCCATATTCATCCCACAAACCTATCGAACCATCAAAACACGAATCCGAGGTCGTTTACTCAGAACTCAAACCTTGGTCAACTTTTACAGCTTAAATTTCCAACAATGGAACTAATGTTCCAATTCATTCCAAAACCTTCCTGAAACCAAACCAACCATCCATGCAAGTAAAAAAACATCAAACAAGCATGCGAGAGTCATTAAATAGGGGAACGAGACTCAAATACACAAAACAACCAGCCAGGTCGTTACAAGAAATAATTAATTTTAGTATCTAATATGCAGTAATGCATATATTTTTCTACCCCGAGAACTTCGATCAAGTGGTATGAGCACAACACATGATGTCTTGGTGCATTACACTCCTTGAAGCACATGGCTTCACCTGTGAACAAAGGCGGATTAAGGATTTCTAGTATATGGGTGCACTACTAAAAAAAGGAGAAAAAATGTATTAAATGAGAATTGATCCCTATTGCTTTTGGTGAATAACTCAACCTTCAAACAAGTGTACCATTAAGCCTTCTTGGAGCATGAGTCCAAAAGTTACTATTATACCAATTTTAGAAAATTTGCACATAAAATATCTAATTTTATGGAGAGACATGGGTTCTAGTGCCCCATAATCTACCCTATAAATTTGCTCCCGCCTGTGAAGCAATAGGTATGGCTTCACCGGTGAAGCGATAACCTATTACGTCATAACTTTAGGTGACGAAGCAATGGCTTTTAATAACATTCACGGCAAGCCAGTAGGAAACAAAAAGTTGATTAAAAATCACATTTTGGGCTCCTATGAGAAGCTGTTGATAGAGAAGTTTATAGGAAGATAACATGTTGGTTGTTCTTCCTGATGATGAGAGAGATTGCCTGCAAAGACAGTTTGTTGCTGAGGAAGTGGAATCAGTGTTCAACAGTTTGTAGGGGAGAAAACTTTTGGACCTGAAGGATTCAGTATATCCTTTCAGAAATGTTGGCCTACTATGAAAATGATATAGTAAAAGAATTTGATTCTTTTTTACAAAGAAGACACTTTTGAAGGAGTTTTAATGCCACATTCATAGCGCTTACACCAAAAGAAATTTCTATGGAAATAAAAGATTATAGGCCCATCAGCATGCTTGGAAGTGTTTACTAAGGTCCTTACTGACTACTCGAAGATGATGATTAACAAATCTTTGTGAATCAGATTGCCTTTATAAAAGACAGGCAAATCATTGATGCTACTATGTTGCTAATGAATGCTCATTGATGCTGCTATGTTGCTAATGAATGCTCGGACCAGTATTTGCAGATAGACAGGCATGGGGTAACCTGTAAATGGGACTTAGGAAACGCATATGACCATGTGAAATGGTCATTTTTGCTTCATATAATAAAGTTATTGGGGTCGGGGGACAAATTGATCCAGTGGATACATACATGTATATCTACTGTCAGGTTTGCTGTTCTTATCAACGGGGATCCTGAAGGTTTCTTTAAGCTGCAGAGAGGCTTAAGACAAGGTGATCCACTTTCACCTCATCTCTTTGTCATGGTGATGGAAGCACCAAGTCTTTTGCTAAAGAGGGCTAAAAGTCTTGGATGGCTTGAGGGTTTCCAGATTGATGGTAAAAGTGAGGAAAAAAACTGGATATCTGACATATATGAAATACTTGGTTTTACAAAAGGAAATACTTGGTCTGATATATTATATGCTAATGATTTCATTTTGTAAGGCCAAGTATTTCATCTTAGAATCATCATATTGACATTTTAAGCATTGTCTGGTCTTAAAACTAATCTGGCGGAGAGTAGTATTTTTCGTTCTAAATGCAGAGAGTATTCTTATGGAGCTTTCTGATATACTCGGATCAAAATAGAAGCTTACCCTGCTGCTTAATTGGGTCTTCCTCTTGCTGCTAAATTGAAGGCCAAAGGGATTTGGCTGGGAGTTCTTGGCAGGTATGAGAAAAAATTCTCTACATGGAAAAAACTATATTTATCCTTTGGTGGGAGATTCACTTTGGTGAATGGTATGTTGGATGACATACCTACCTATTTGATGCCCCTTATCCCCATCCCTTCTACTGTGGAGAAATATTAGATCAGCTGAGGGATAATTTCCCCTGACAAGATAATGCTACACAAGAAAGATGTGTCTAGTCATGTGCAACTTGTGATGATAAATAGAGAAGGTGATGCACGGGAGTGAAGAATCTCAAGCTTCAAATAAAGGTTTGGTGGGAGACTCACTTGTGAATGTTGTGTGGGATACCATGACTACATCTTTGAGGCCTCATCTTATTCTGTTCTACTGTGGAGAAAAGATTAAATAAGCTGAGAAATAATTTCCTCTGGCAAGGTAGTGCTACACAGAGAAAGAAGCATCTATCAATGGCAACAGGTGATGATACATAGAGAAAGTGGTGGCATGGAAGTGAAGATTCTAGAGTTTCAAACTAAAATTTTGGGAGTGTATTTATCAAATGGCTCTGGAGATTTAATGATGGTAAAGCAGGATTATAGAAAGATGTTATTTTTCGCCAAATATGGGATTGTAGATCATTGGACTCCTAGACTACACCTATGCATAGCAAATAACTATCTGGAAGCACATCTGTAGTTATTGGAGTGACTTCCAGCTATATACTAGATTGAATGTGGGAAGCGGTAAACATGTTAGATGGACATTAGAGTGCGTGCAAAAATTCATACTTTATGTTAGTTTGGCTGTAAATAAAAGTTGTTTGGTGGCTGAGTGTTTCTCTGAAGCTAGATGGCATTTGCAACTTAGAAGAAATCTCAATGATTTGGAGATTGATGAGTTTGGTCTTCTACTAGAGTAGAGGCTGTACAGTCTGTATCCTTAAATGATGAGAAAAATGAATCACTGATCTGACTTGTCCAGTAAAAGGGGAGACTTTGCTGTTAAGAGCTACTGTAATCTATTTAAAAAGTACAATGGTTGCTGGAATGCTGATTGGCCTTGGAAACTTATTTGGAAATCAAGAGTACCTCCCAGAGTGGTTGTTTTACTTGAGTTTCAACTGGGAATACTTGTTTGACTCAGGATAATCTTCACAGAATAGGGTTGCCCTTATGCAGTAGATGCTTCTTCTGTGAAAGTTCTCAGGAGAGCAGCAGACAGTTATTCCTGCATTCAATCAAGTATGACTAATCTGCTCATTGTTTTAAATCTTTTTGGAGTTAGCTGGGTCATGCCAGGGGATATAAAGAGCCTATTACTGTGCTGGCAAGGTCAGAAGATAAGCAAAAGATTGAAGACATTGTGGAAGACTGCTCCATTATGCAGTGGACTGTTTGGCTTTGAGAGAAACAAGAGATGCTTGAGAGAAAGACAAATCACATTTCTATTGTAAAGCATAGGTGTTTAATTTACAAAATATATACTTTTGGTGTAAGGGGTCATATGTTTGATAGCATGTCACATTTTTTTTTTCATTTTTTAGATAGCATGGGGACATAGTCAAAATTTGTAATTCCCTTCTTTTTCTACCCTCATAGTACCTTCTTGGTATTGATTTTAACGAAATTTACTTTACCTTATCAAAAGAAAAAGAGTTCTTGTGATATGTAACTAATTCATTTGTTATGTCAACGTGATCATTTTCCCTGATAGATAATGAAGACTCTCTTTGAGATTGTTCTGTTTGAAGATTGTGGCAACCAGTGGAGCCTAAGTAGACCGATGCTGAGTATGATACTCATCAGTGAAGAGGTGACACTTATTTTTGTGGCATTTAGATTCCGTCCTACTTGTTATTTCGAAAACTGCAAGATGCAAATGTGACTATGATACACACATACATATGCCTGTGCCGGTGTTTCCACAAAAGATGCAGTATTGGGTTCTGTGAGCAAGTTAAATCACCAGTTCCACATTCTGAATTTCATTAAATTATGGTAGTAACAAAAGCAAATCATTACTATATCACATGGATGTTGATTGAATCAGCAGACTTAATCTTGCATTTACAGTTGAGATGTGTTTGTGTTGTTTTAAACGCTTCTACTAATTAGATGTCAGAAATAGTTGTTGTATCCACTGTGCTTGATATTTTCCCTTTGCCTAGTCCATTGCTTCTTTCTAAAAGGTTGTCATAGTTTAATCCGTTGAGTTCCGTTATGACATATTCTTTGTTAATCCACCTGCATCACAGGTTTATAGGAAGAAATCATTTAATGAATGCATTACATTGTAACAAACAGAATAATTTAGATATTAGAATATGCTTTATAGTGGAGAGGAATGGTTGTTTATTACTATACCTGATATGATTATGATTATGATTCATTCGCATCTTGCAGATGTTCTCAAACTTAAGAGCTCAGATTTTGTCTTCACAGGTATGAGAAACTTGTTAGTTAGGGATAATTTATTTTGTCTATTGCTATAATGTTGGTCTATTTGGTATCATTGTTCGTAATCCAACAATCTTTTTTCTTTTTACCATAAGGTGAAAAAAGTGGATTGGTTGTATCAATGCACGTCTTCGTGGACTAATGATCTAATTCCTTGTGCTGACAGCTCCTCTTTATCCATTTTCATCTGCAGCCAACAGACCAACAACAACGTCTTTCACTGTGCTTTGACAAACTTATGGCTGATATAACTCGAAGCTTGGATCAGAAGAACAGGGATAAGTTCTCCAACAATCTAACTAGATTCAGGAATGAGTTCCGGACCAGATAAGCACAGTGATAAAGCAAGTGGTGCATCCCTTGTAAACAATAACCTTTCTCCCACCTTCCCAAACACAGACAAAAAGAAAAGGGCACATTTACGCAGAGAGAACATGGGAAGGGAGAGCCAAGGAAAAAGAACAACATCAAGAACATATTCAAGTAAAATGAAATTGTGATGGTGGCTGAAGTTTTGATCTTTTTTTATTCGTCCTCATTGGTGAAATGCATTCTGCGAAGTGCTTTCTGTCATTTTTTGCTAAATCCATGCTGTAATTTCTATCACAACAGTGTACAGTCCAACTTAAGTATCTTATTTTTGCTATTAGAAATGCAAAAGATCATTAGTGTTTTCTGATGAGAATTTGTAAATGAGCATTGTTAAAGTGTTAGATTACAGGAAAGTGTTGGTGTAATGGTATCACCAATGGGGTTTATTTTGCATTACTTCTTGATGCTAATAGAAGTAGAGCTTGTTTTGCCCTCACCTTCATGAAATTACAGCAGAGGATTCTCTTGTTTTCTTACCGTATTTTCGGGCTTAGATGATTGATAATGGGACTGTTTCTTTATCCTTCTCTACTTAAATAATAGGTTTTTGTCTGTGGTAGGGTTTGAACCTATGATGTGCGTTTGATCTACTGCAAATCAAAGTCCTGGAGTCTATGATGAAGCCATTTTTCAGCTTATCAAAAATAGCTTTTGCTTCTACTCATAAGTATTTTTCTTCCTCCTAAAGCTTGACCAAATACCTTAACTTTGAAAAAATATATTTTTGACAAAAGAATTACTTTTGGCCTCGAAGAAGCTTGGCCAAATATGCTAGTAAGCTCTATGGTTCAATCTTTTAGAGTTCGTTCGGTTGGGAAACATGTTATTCTAGGATTAATTATCTCGGAGTTATCCCACCCTTCCCTTGGGATAAAATAACCATTACAATTACGGGATAACTAATCCCAGGATTAGTTATACGGCGATTTTATCTCAATCATATGCGGGATATATTCATCTCAAATTTAATTTTATGATTAATTATCTCTTATCCCTTGTACCAAACGAGCCCTCGGGTTCTTAGCTATTTTTAAAACTTTGGGTTCAGATCGATTGTTTGTTGCAATTCTAGTGAGTTTTTACATATAATTATGTTATGCATTGAAAGTATTGGATTTTGATGAATTCGATGCCGCAACTCTGGATGTGCCTCTAACTAACTAACTCGTTTATATATATATATAATTCAACATTTCAAGATCCATCTCGTTTATATATCCCAACAAGGTTCCAAATATGGCCAATAACATGTAAGTAATCAAGAAGTCTCACAATCCAATACAACATAAGAGAATAATACAAGAATTATATAAAGAAATGAATAAACTACTTCTGCCTGCATGCGTTAGCCCATGACAAAGGCATATACACTCGTCACCATGATATACCTCATAGCAATTAAAAACTTACAACCTAATTCCCTCAAATCAGGGTTAACCACGATACTAATATTTTTCTGGAACAAATCAACTCTCCAAGATCGCTTTCCTAAAAGAAGCTTTAAAACCACTTGAATCTACTCAAATAAGTCAAAACAAGCTTAAGAAGTCCTCCCAATACTAAAATGGTTCGGTCTTAAACATATTTGGAAAGTCAACAAAAAAGCCAAACCGGGCCCACTTGGTCAAAATCTGAAATCAAGAGCAAATCTCGATTAACTATTCATCCCCAAGTCCAAATATGTGATTTATTTCGAGATCCGTTCTCAAATCGAGGTTTAGATCTCCAAAATTTCTTTTTTTTAAGTTCAACCGAAAATCTTATTTTCTACTCTTTAAAATCCTAGATTTTATAATAAAAATTAGTTAAGAAAAGTTAAAGTTACTAACCTTTAAAGTTGTGAGGAAAATCCTCCCAAATATCATATTCTAATGAAGTTTAGGTCTCCAAAATAGAATAAAATGAGCTAATTTTCAGGGATATGATGACTGCAACACCAACAATGGAAAAACTTACGTAAACAGCTCGAAACCAATCAGAAACTCACTCGAGCCCCTCGGGTTTCATTACAGACATCGATACAAGTATATTAACCTTACACGAACTCGATCATAACCTCTAAACATCAAACTAACATTAAAAATCAAGAATGAAGCATCAAAACTCAAGAATTCACATGTTCATAACTCAAATTTCCACCTTTCAATTATAAGCATTGAAATGGCCTCGGGTCACCCTAGATCCAGACCAAACATAAGAACAAGTCCAAGATCATCATTCAGACCTACCATAATCATTAAAATACTGATCTAAGGCATTTACCAAGAATATTTACTGTGGTCTATAACAACATTAAGCCTCTAGAATTGAATTTCACTACAAAACACACATATAAAATTTTTGGAAACCGAAATGAACCATGCACATAAGTCATAAAACATCAAATAAAGCTATTGAAGACATCAAATCAAGAAACGGAAAACTAGAACACTAAATGACCTATCGGGTCGTTACTCCCCGTTCCTTAGTCACGATAGGTGCCACTTTGTTACGGAATGCATACAATGTCGTAGTGAGACTGTTGTTACAAGATCATTTCTTCTTTAGGTCACTATAATTATATTGAAGCCTTCTTCCTTACTTCCTCAGCTAGTCTTTTGTTGTAGCACTTAGGAAAGACTCTCTGACTCTTGTAAAGATGGGAGCTTTTTACATCGTATACCTAATGAAATTATTGATGTTCTTACTCGCCTATAATTATCCTTAGTTACTTACCTCCACGCCCTTGTGCTTGTAGGGTTACTTCTGAACTTAAATTTTGACTATCTCCCCAGTGACACTCTCTTTTATTTATTTAATAATTATGTGGCACCTTTAACTACCCCAACTCCTATCTTAATATTTCTCAAGGATCACGATGTCATATATGTGAGACTGAATTTCCTGCGCTCACTACATTTATCGTGCATGATATTCTGATTTATCCGAGACCTCTTGTCTAGCCATAACTAGGCTCTTCCTGAATCAACTACTAACTACTTGTCAGTCCACGCCCATATCAATATTCTGCATAATCTCTCTTGGGTTATGTCTTTTCTCTTAACTTACCTTTAGCAATGGCTCCTAATGTATCAAATGTCCATTCACACTTATTTATTAGTAACATCCTAGCTGGGAATCTAACTGCCTCTCCCCGGCATCGCGCTTGCATAATGTTCTGGAGTCGTAACATATCTATAGGATCTGAATAAATGCTATCTCATAACTTTCGCCTTTTTACCGCATTCTTCCTTTACTATTCCATAGTTACCTGAACCACTTAACTCCGACTTAATACCATATCACACCATCTTCCCCCCTTTAGGGGAGTACTAACATTTAATGCTATGAAGATTTACCTACAAATATTTTACCTCTTCATCTTCGACGTCTTTTCACGTCTTCACTGACTCTTACCCGCCTTGTGGTAACCTTTCTCTACTAGTGACAAGTGAAATTCTTGCGCACAAGGGTGACACCTAGTGTAATGGACATACTTAGTCTCTTAAGCTTAACTCTGCTCACAGTGCTTGTTTTAGGGAAGCGTCTTCCTGAATGATCTTTAAAGATTATTGTTCCGTTGTCCATTCTATCATTGTCGAAAAGCGATCTCCGAAATTCTCACGATGCCGCTATTATCAAATCCTTCGGTCCCTAAATCATGTTCGATTTTATTTTGTTGTTTACTAGCCCTTACTAATTTCTGTTACTCCGGGGGTCCAACTTAGCCTTCTAGTAATCATGTTGGAGTCACCAAATCATTTGTCGAAATAAGGATATGACTTTATGGAATATAATCTTTTATAGTCTCAAGGCTTTTCACCTTTGTCTTTTCCTTTACTTGACTATAGACTCTGTCATCCTATCATATTATGATTTACCGTGATCGCCCTTTTATTACATCTTACTTGTAATGCTTTATTTACTCTCTTCTTATTATCTTGCTATTATCTCTATATTACCTTATTCTGAAAACTTCAACAAAACATTATTTCACTTTTATCTCCCATTGCTCAACTTCACTGGATCTTCGACTCGCCTAATATTCTCTTTTTACTAAGGGCGGGAGTCATACTAAGGTAGATATCTATCCCTTCTAGGATTCCACTACATGTCTTTTGATATTTCTGAACGTTCTTGTATTTATATCTAACTGTACTATTCTAGAGTGCACCATCTGGTATGCACGATCTAATAGGGCCTCAACCATGGCCACGTCGCCAAGAATTCTCTCTCTACTAATGTCCTTTCCTACTGTTGTGTTAGCCATCTGGCTAGCTATAATTTTTCAAATTGAAAGCATCTCTATATCATTAGCAAACATAAGTCTTTGCTCGAACTTTTATGACTCAGATCTATAGCACAATTTGGATTTGAAAGATGGGTAACAAACGCCTAAATGCCTTGTAGCTTCCAGTTTATATAATGTAGTGCACAACACATCTATAAACAAGTATCTACAAGACACGACTTGTAGATTCTCTAGGATAGAACTGCTCTAATACCAAGTTTGTCACGCCCTAACCCTGACGAGGCATGGCCGGCACCCGGTGCCATACTCGGCCCGAGCGTACCACTCTATAACTGTGAATTCTGGAGGGGTAACCCTCAACTTAGGCCGATGAGGCCATATTCTGAATCATATGAAAATATCGTTTCTCTCATCTGAGGGGTAAACATACCCAAAAGCTCATATATATAACTGTGCAGACTGACGAGGCCACCATGAACATCTACTGATATACAAACTATACATGACGCGTCTACAAGCCTCTAGAGATGACTGTATCATGGTCGGGACAGGGCCTCGACCTACCCATCAAACCTGTATATATAAAATGGACTCCAAGGTCTAGAATTGGTAACCCCGGGGAAGTGGAGCTTACCAACCAAGCTGATGTTTGGCTATGTCTATCGGGAAGGTCTATCCAGCTGTCTATCAAGACCTTCAGGCATGAAACGCAGCGTCCCCAGCAAAAGGGATGCCAGTACGAAATAATGTACCGAGTATATAAGGCAACATAATAATTGAAAGCTGGAATTGAACTGATAATATAATAATTGAAAGTAACCGGGAGACAAAGATACTCTGAAGACATGCTTACCTACTGATACTAACTCAACTCTCTCAATATAGTAAGTAAAATAGCTATCCGGCCTTATAAGGCTCGATGTGTGTAACTGCTCTGCTGTAGTAGGCTCGCTCATAGGCGCTTAACCATACTAGGCTCTGTATCTCAGCCATTCTGGGCTCTCTCATAGGTGCTCGGCCATAATAGGCTTGGTATATAACTTACCATCTGATCAAAGGTTTCCCAATATAGGCCTGCCCATCGATTATAGCTCAATGGTGGTGTAAATACTGTAATATTTCTTAATAGGGGCCTGCCCAGCGATTATAGATTGGTGGTGGTGAAAATACTGTAATACTGTATATATATATATATATATATATATATATTAAGACCATCTACTCTCTTGATAGGAAGAAGACAATACTTAACTGAATATAATGTCCCGATAAGGTAAAATACTGTAACTTATGAGACTAGGATATTGTACATAAGTTCAGGGATACAAACTTCTCTTTATGTCTCGTTATCAAACTCATATAGTTATGGGATCATGCCAAAATGAAGGAAAGGTTTAGCCTTAACATACCTTATCACAGTCTTTCCAATCACCAAGTTAAACTCGCCTCTTCACACCTTAATTTACAACAATAATAATACTATCATTAAGTTACGAAAGGTAAAACTATTGCACAACGAACGACAAACTTATTTTGTATTAAAACAGGCAGCATCTCCCTTATAATCCTTACTTACTCCAACTTCAAGATAACACCAAAAACAAAAGAACAAAATAGTAACAACATATATACATTATTTTCCGACCTTATATACACCACAAAATACTACAAAACATCCCAATACACCCCAATCTCTTCATACACAAATTGACCACAGTAGTAGTGTCAAACAACCCGAAAATGTTATGACGAACGACCAGCCCACCACCCTGAATTTATGTGGTGTTTCTTCACACCCTTTATTCATCAAAACTCCCTAAAACAATAGAAAAACACGCAATCCAGTAGCAACACAAAACAACTCACAAAATAATCCACTACAAGTTGAATAAGTCGAACTCACGACTTCCGATCACCGTCCCGTGAGTTTTTACAATTATAGAAAGACTTCCCATAACTTTCCAGTATAGAAAATGGATGACAGAGAGCAGTAAAATTACCTTATTTGTTGAATAACTCAGCTCCTATATTGCTTCTTCAAACTCTAGGCTTTTCCTCCAACTAGAACTTGGAAAGGAGAGAAAATCAATTAGGGTTTGTGCAATTTTTGGGAGGATTTTGCAGGGGTTTATGTATGGTTATTGTGAAATACAATGAGTGTTATATTTCAGTAGATAATCCCTTCAATGGGCTCTTTGGCCGACCCAAAATATCCCTTTTTTGGGCATATTTAATCCTCTCATTTAAGCAAGTAGGTGACACACCTACTTGTCACCTAACAGTCTGCGCAGTCTTGCAAAAATGCATATATCTCTATACTCCGATGTCTTATTGACAAATGGTTTAATAAATTAGAAAATAGACTTATGGATCTTCAATGATGGGTGAAATACCCCTTAACTCTAAGTATATTGGGAGAAAATCGCAGTTACATTTGACCAAAATTTTAGTAAAACTTATGAACATAACTTGTGATGACTTTCATCGACTTTTGTTACACAACTTGGTTGAATTCAAAACATAACAAAAAACTATCATAAGAATAACATGACTCATGATATAACCTCCTTATAATGTTAAAAACCCTAGTCTCATCCCAAAACTACGTGTTATAACATTCCCAACTTGTCGACTTTTGACGAAACTTATTTTCTTTAATTCGTCTAGCTTCTAAGCCTTCAAACCTTCTTGGTACTTGGTATTCATGATCTTAAGTATTTGTAACCTCCAAGGTAATATGATTAACTTAATTTATGTACTTTCAAAGATGATTTCATTTCTTAGCTTACATCAATTGACTTGCGACGTACTTTACGTACAAAAACATGGGGCGTAACATTGTTCTTGGCACGATGGCCGGATTTTAATTATTTTATATTCTCATTATTTCACTTTCAAGGATAATCATATTTCATCAACATAGAGAACATTCAAAAATCACGACTGTAAATACATAAGTGATAAGTGACTTAACACATTTAATCATCTTCCCAATAGATAGCATAATGATTTGCAATTGAAACATGAATTAAAAATCATAAGCATTAGATACATTAACCTTACTTGAAATATTCTTTCAAATGAGAGTGATATAATAGGGGCAATTGGAATATAACTTGGGTACATATCAATACATAAATAGATCATTATGTCACGTCCCAAACTCGGGGAGCGCGACTGGCGCTCAGCCGAGTGAACCCGACCGAGCAAGCCTGTTAGATTTACTTATACCCAAACTAATACATGAATAAAGAGGATATGTACTCTATTAATGAAACACTAAGTAGTTTGCATTAGCAACTTCCATTTCATTTCAGTTAGTAGCTTCATTCATAATTCCCAAAATATTACAAGTTTAAAGATATTATGAAAAACGTGTTTGCTAAATACCAACATTTCTAGTTTTTACCCCGAACATCAACCACCACCCACAACCTGTCTACGGAGCCTCTAAGTACAGCAGAAGAAAAAAATTAAAATGCCGGCAACAAGACTGCGGCTATACCTCAAAACACAAAGTACATGAGAAGCAAGAGATCCATGACCCCGAAATTAAGTGGGCTTCACCAAGTCAGATGAAGAGAGTGTACCGCTATCACTGATCACTGCTGCTTGCTGTGGAACCACCTGCATCCATTAAAGATGCAGCGGCCCCGGTAAAAGGGATGTTAGTACCGTCGAATAGTACTATTATGAAAACTAAACACCATCTCAATAGAATGAATAGTAATACAAGGGAAACAGTCAAGAAAGCAAGATGAGATATAAATAACACTAAAACATCAAGTTAAGGATCAGCTAGATTTTCAAGTCAATTTCTGCGTTATTGGGTTGGGTGGTTTTTAGTGCCAATGTGCCACAATCCACAATACTACCGTGTTCTTACACGGAGTTCGATCTCAGCCCAATCGGCTAAGCCATCTCATTTGAGACATCAACCATATTCACAATTTCATCCATACTACCATCGTGTTCTTACACATAGTCCGATCCCAGCCCGATCGACTAAGCCATCTCATTTGAGACATCAACCATATTCACAATTTCATCTCACTTCATATTTATTTCCCATCTTTTCAATACATTGGCACGAGTGGCCCCAATTATAAAGTTATTCTTGGCGCTTGGTCGTATTTCATATTCAACACTTTTATTTCTTTCAATCTCAAAGGTCACCATCAAATATCAACATATAGAATATTTCAACAATCATATACCTTAAATTCATTAGTAATGAAAACTTCAAACGCAAAAGGTTTCTTGCAAAATAACGGGGCATACCAATCAGCAATAGAAACACATATAAAAATCATAAACAATCAATACACCATTTACTCTTGCAATACTCTTTCCCAGAAATGACAATGTACAATTTCAACACCTGAGTATGTAAGAACTCGAGTCTCACTGGATACATTTATAAAACAAAGCATTAGTTAAATAGCCACTTATGGGCATGATTGTGTATAAAAGCTTTCAGGCAATTCTATTTTCGAAATCATTTTTAAACAGTTGAGTCGAGGCTCATTTCATAATCTTTAGCACATTCTCTCATTTAATTGGCACCACTAGCCATAATTATAACTTAAAATCATGGCACGTTGGCCACACTCTATTTCCCAATTCACTTATTTAATTTTCAAGCATCTTTATAGATTATCATCAACCAAAACATTTTCAATCAAGACTTTAGGTACACACATGAGCAATTTAGAGCCTTAAGCATATAGATTTTTTCTCACCCAACTGGTTTACTAGTTTCCATTTAAAACAAGACTCAAAGCCATAACAATTCAATACGCATACCATACTTTGAACATATGTCTTTTGGCATAAGGCTCATTCGGAATAATCAAGCTTATAGGGGATAACTCGGAATACAGAAATTAGGAATCTTGAGCCAACCATACTTGAACTTACGGGAACATTATGGGATTCAATTCTAAGAGAGAAAGTTTAGCCAACATACCTCGCTTGATATTTTCTTAAGTTACTACAACTCCCCAACACTTCTAGCAATAACAATCCAGGTAGATGATAATCTAGTGAATGACTCCCTTGCTTCTTGAAGATTGGTGCAAGATTGGATGATTAGAATGTTAGGTTTCTTCCTTCTCTCTAAAATGTTCTTACCTCTCTCTAAAAATTAATATTTCACCTTCTAAAATGAACCGCCAAGGCCTTATATCAAATTGGATTGGATAGGAAAATTTCAAAAATTGAACCCCGAAGTCAATTATGTGGTGTAATTCCGCTGTAGCAGAATCATTTTATGGGCAACAAAATTGATATGTTGTCGCAGAATTTTTCTGCGACCATTTTGCTATAGCAAAATCATTCTGCGACCATTTATGCGATAACATAATCACTTTTGCGACAATAAAATCATTTTGCGGCCGCAGAATGGTGTTTTAAAATTGTCAATTCTGTGCTTCACTCCGCGACGGATATGCGGTCCGCGAAGTGATTTTACAGACCGCAGAAAGGCGATTTTCTGCAAAAATTTACCTCTAACTCTCCAATGCATTGTAAAACCTAAAAATTTCGCACCGTGGCTCGTTTTCTATAATTTTCAAACACATGAGCCTACATCGGCACCACGAAACCTTAAATTCCTTAGAGAAATTTCCAAGGGCCTAACACATTCGAAGCAATTCAGAACAATAGAAATGGCAACTTGAACAAAACCATGTTCGGAGATTACGCGAAATTCGTGGGATTCGATTCTTCAAGAGTAGTTTAGCCAACATATCTTGTTTGATATTTACTTAGGATTACTACAATGTTTCAATACTCTTAACGATTTCAATCTATAGATACATAACATAATTGAGCCTTAGTTTGGAAGGTGCTCATAGGTTCAACTCATTTAAGCATTTCATCGAACATTAAGTGTGCAATTTCGACCACAAGGTCCTATTGTGGTGATTCTTCATCCCACAACAAATCCCACATCAATATATCACCAATATTAGCTCCACAATTCCCCCACTACCTTTATTGGTACATGCATGCACAAATGACCAACTCGTATTCTCAAGATTCATACTTCCCACTACTTACACTCATCCCAATTTCGAAATTGAGAGATAGGAGATAGAACCTTACCTCTTTAGCAGAAGGTTTTGGGGGCTTTCTTGTTTAATCTCCAAGGTTTTAAGCAAGGAATTGGAGTGGAAGATGTTGGATCTCCTCCTTATCTTTCTAGTTCCTCACTCTCTCTCTTAAAACATCAGATTCTTGCCTTCAAAATGACCCTAATGGCTTTTTATTAAAACAGGGTTGAATTAGAAAATTCCTCAAATGGACCATACAAACTAGATCTGCGATCATAGACGCGACCATAAAATATGTATGCAGTCCACAGAATAGACTGGGGAATGGAATTCAAAAACCTGGGTTGGCCTGGTCCGATCTACGATCAATCTGCGGTCTGCTTATAACTTCTGCGCCACAAAATTGATTGCGAAACCTCCTCCAGAACTTCTCATGCCGATTCTGTGATGGAAGTGTGGCCCGTGTAATGGTTATACGGCCACATTATTGACTGCAAAATGACCTTCAAAATTGAGCTTCTCTTGCTCAACTCTACGATGATTTTGCGGCCCGCAGTACTTATTTGCGATCGCATAAAAGACCGTAGAAACACCATGTTCTACAAATTTCTTCCACCCACTCCATAATGCACTGCACAACCCCTAAAAGTCCGAGCCTACCTCGGTATCATAAAACATAAGATGCTTGGCCAAATTTCATGGGACCTTACACATCGATACAAGAACTCATGGGTGTCCTCTAAAGGCGCACTACTAAGGTGAGGAGGAAATGTAAGGATCGGTAAAATTATTAACCAAAATCTCGAGATTTTGTAGTGCCAAGTTAGATTCCTGCGCGGTTCAGACCTTTTGGATTGAACTGTACCCTGCGGACTTAGGAATTTTTTTTTGTGAAAGAGTGCATTTCTGTGGCCCATTATGCGGTCGCATAATCGCTCTGCGGACCGCATAATGGCCGCAAAGTGAATCAGAAAACTGGCCAAATTTGAGGCCAATTATGCGGCCTAAAATGCGATCGCATAATTAATATATAGGCCGCATGTTGTTTTATACTTCAATACCACACAAGGGGGGGGGGGGGATTTGTGTGGTGTCCAATTTTTTGAGTGCTGTCTCAATAGAAGAACCTGGTTCTTCTTGGTGTTCCAACTTCTACTAGTGCGGAATAATAAATGCAGTAAAGAAAAAATACAGAGATCTTTACGTGGAAAACACCTAGCTCAAAAGGTGTAAAAATCACGACCTACTCCTCAGTAGGATTTTCCCAAACTCTTCATTACAACTCTGAACCAAACATCATTTACAAAATAAACTCTTTTGTAAACCTAAGGACTAACTCTAATCCCTTTGTAGCAACCTAGCCTCTAGCTAATTGCAGCAAGATTCAAGTTAACTCTAACTTGAACAACGTGTACCTATTACAATTTCTTCTAATAAAACTGAAAGATACAATATTAAATCACCTACTACAACCAACTAGACTCGAAAGACAAACAGATGGAACTGGTTCTTCTAGCTGGTCAGTAGCCTTTATATCGCACAAGGATTCTGCTTGCAAAATTTCTTTGGTAATTTTGCCTTCAGTTCTTGCTTCAATTCTGTCTTTGTGCAAATAATCTTCAGTAGGAATACTTCAACATTATATAGCCCCAGAAGTTAAGATGTTCTTGTTTAGTTCTAATGCAACTTTTTGTAACGACCCGACCGGTCGTTACGAGAGTTTAGCCCCGTTTCCCCCGTTTCTACTTTATTTTATGTGGTTCAGATTCATTTATGTGTGTTGGGTCGGTTGGTTCGGGTTCAGAGTGGTCATGGTAAGAATTGAGGCGTGTAGTCTCTCAAGGTAGCAAAATAGTTGAGAAAGTCAATTGAGAGTTGACTTATTGGTGAACGACCTCGGAATGCGGATTTTATGGCTCGTATGGTTTCGTTAGGTGAATTGGGACTTAGGAGTGTGTTAGGAATAGATTTTTGATGTCCGGTGTAGAATAAGGCTTTAATTGGCGAAAGTTAGTTTTTTTGGTGATTTTCGGTCAGCAGTGGAAAATAGGCTATCGGGGTCAGAATGGAATTCCGGAAGATGGAATAGGTCCATAATGTCATTTTGGGTATGTGTGCAAAATTTCAGGTCAATCAGAGGTGTTTTGGTCGGTTTCGACGTCGTTGGCGAAATTTGGAAGTTTCAAAGTTAATAGGCTTGAATTTGATGTAATTTTTGTGTTCTCATGTTGTTTTTGGTGTTTCCAAGGCTCGACTAAGTTTGAATAATGCTATGGGGTGTGTTGGTATGTTTGGTAGGGGCCTCAAGGGGCTCGGGATTGATTTCGGATGGTTGGCAGAATTTTGAACTTGGAAAATTGCAGCAAATGGCTGCTGGTGTAAGTTTCTGGTGTTGGCCGCACCTGCGGGCACCTGCGGAAGGGTAGCCGCAGGTGCGATGTCGCAGGTGCAAAAGGAGGCTAGGCAAGGGAAATCTGTAGGTGCGAAGAGATGGTCGCACCTGCGAAGCCGCAGGTGCGGAGAAGTGGCCGCATGTGCGAGAATTGGTCCGTTAGTGGAATTGTGCAGGTGCACACCTGGGACCGCAGATGCTATTAAGTGTCCGCAGGTGCGGAATTTTTGGGCAGAACAGTATAAAAGAGGCTTCCACGAAATTTTAGTTATTTCACCATTTTTGCATGAGGTTGGAGCTTAATTGAGGGCAATTTAAAGAGAGAATTCGTGGGTCTTCAGTGGAGGTAAGTTCCCGAGTTACTAAAGTCGTTTCTATGTTATTTTGTTTGGATTAGGCTTGTATTTGAAGGATTAAAGTAAGAAAAAGTTTGGAAAATGGGAGGAAAGAGTTGGGAATTTCTTTTGGCAATTTTAGTGGGCAATTGTGGTTCGATTTTGATGTTCTTGGTATGTACGGTCTCGTCGGAGGATAAGGGTTCTTGTGATATAAATTTTATCGGATTCCGAGACGTGGGCCCGGGGCTCGGGTTTGGCCGAATTTTGAGATTCTTGTATAATTTGATAGTTTTCGATTGGGTTGTATTCCTTTAGTATATATTGATGATGTTGAATTGGTTTTGGCTAGACTTGGAGCAATCGGGAGCCAGTTTGAGGGGCAAGAGCATAGCAGACTAGTGTTGTGGACCGGTAGAGGTAAGTAATGGTTATAAATCTCGTCTTGAGGGTATGAAACCCCGGACTACATATTTCTCACTGATTTTAGAATGGCGCACATGTGGGATGACGAGTATGTGTCACGCACTGATTTTTGGATTAGACTAGGTCCACTCCGCGACAACTAAGGAGTTGCATATTTCACTCAAAACCTTATGTTAAATTATGTTCTAAAGATTGTTGAAATATTTGGGCTATAAGTCGTGTTTGGGGCCTCGTGCCGACCTGTTTAGACCCCTTGGGAGCTTTTTACTATTATTTTCCTCACTATTTATTGATGATTTCACTCAGCCACATTGTGCTTACTATTTTCGAAACTCAGCCTCATTTACAATACTTTGAGATTTAAAAATGATGTTTTGGGTCGAGTACCCTGTTTTACTGATTCGCCCGAGGGGCTTTATTGATAGTTTCTGCTGAGTGAGGCCGAGGGCCTGGTTGTGAGGATATGAGATGCCACGAGGTGGCTTGGTATTAGCGCTTCGGATGAAGGAGCCCTTCCGGAGTCTGCACACCCCCAGTGAGGGCACAGAGTGCCGAGTGATTGGGAGGCATGAGTGACTGTGAGGTGCTGAGTGACTGATTACGAGTGATGGTGAGGTATGCCTGAGGGGCTGATTATGAGTGACTGTGAGGCATGCTTGAGAGGCTGATTATGATACATGTTTTGCCCGAGGGGCTACTTATGATTTTACTACTTTTACTCTTAGCTAATGATATATGTTTTGCCCGGGGGGCCTCTATATGATTCATTTCATTTTCATACTAAATCTTTCGGTTTGAAGTTGTTGAAAATATACATTCTTCAAAGGATTTTTCTGAAGTTGGTTTTAAGGTATGATGATTTCATATATCTATGTTATACTGTTGGAACGAAAGGCTGTGCATCTTGTGAATTGAGGACATTGATTTTATGTGTTTCTTGCTGTTCAGACCTGATTTATTTTCATTACTACTGAGTTGGTGTACTCACATTACTCCCTGCACCTTGTGTGCAGATTTAGGTGTTAGGGCAGGGTGAGCTGTCTATATGTTCCAGAGATTCTCGGAGGTTTGCAAGGTAGCTGCATGCGTCCGCAGTCCTTCTCTCTCTCCTACTTACTATTATAGAATTTATTTTCTTTTGAGTTGTATATTTTATGTAGATGCTCATGACCAGTGACTCCGGGTGCTCGGGGTTGTATTTAATATTCAGTATACCTTTAACTGTTTTATAAATGTTTAAAGGAAACTTTTATGGGTAATCAGTATAGTAAAGATTTAAATGGAAGCTTATTATGATTTGAGTATAGTTTGGCTGGCCTAGTTCCACGATAGATGCCATCACGACTGGCCTAGATTTGGGGTCGTGACAGTTTGGTATCAGAGCGCAAGGTTACATAGGACTCACCGGTCATGAGCAGGTTTAGTAGAGTCTTGCAGATCGGTACGGAGA